>JAOXYA010497924.1:0-14788 GCA_028565675.1 Sorex palustris | reverse complement strand
TAGCGACCCCTCTCCTCCTTTCAATCAGCAGCAGTATAGCAGGAACATCCGAACGCCAGGGCCTGGGGCACCCTTCCTCCCTTCCTTCCTTCCTCCCTCCCTCCCTCTCTCCCTTCCTTCCTTCCTTGCTTCCTTCCTTCCCCTTCCTTCCTTCCCTCCCTCCCTCCCTTCCTGCCTCTCTCCCTCCCTCCCTTTTTTGGGGGGAGGGGCCACACCTGGCAATGCTCAGGGATTCCTCCTGACTCTGCACTCCTGCACTCAGGAATCACTCCTGGTGGTGCTCAGGGCACCCTGTGGCAGGCCGGGGATGAAATTCCGGTCAGCCGTGTGCCAGGCAGGCGCCCTCCCCGCTGGACTATCGCTTCAGTCCCCTGCTTACATTTTCTTCTCCCCCGCTTGCCAGATACTGCGCATTACAAATAGGATTTCACTGCCTCATGCCACTTGGGTTTAAGCTCTTAAGCTGGTGAAGATCTAAGCCGGGGGAAGCTAGGTCTTGGGAGCGGGGTGCTGAGGTCCTGGGTCTGTCTCGAGTCCCCCGCCCCAGTGAGGCTCCATGGGTCAGGAGGGCCTGCCCTTCTGTTCTGGCCCTGGGGTTCTGGAGGGGGGTACAGAAAGAAGTTCACAGCGCGTGACCGTGCCGCCGGTTGAACTGCTGATGCGGGAAAGCCGCAGGGGCCAGTGGGCTCCCAGGGTGGCCCTCGCATGTCCATGCGTGTGTGCGTGCGTGCGTGAGAGCATACTTGCGTGTGTGCGTGCATGCGTGCATATGTGTGTGCATACCTGCGTGCGTGCTACACACTTGCATTCCTGGGGGACACACCCAGGCCCCGGAATCCCACGACCCGGAGCACCGTCTCCGCCTGAGATGGGGCCCCCACTCCCGTGAAGCATTGGCTTCAGTGAAGCGCCAATTAAGTAGGTGCGCACAGTGCGGGCATGTTCCGTCTTGATAATTGCTCTTCACCATCCACAGATGTGGGTTGGGTTCCCAGAGACGCTCCAGCCCCAGCCTGGATGGTAAAGCCAGCAGGAGGCCGGGGCCGGGGCTTAAAGAGACAGCACGGCCTTCCCAGGGCAGAGACGGCGGGGACCGGGTGCCCAGGGGTGCCAAGGGGCAAAAGCGAGGAGGTCCGGCTCAGATTCACCCCCAGGGTGGTTCGGCGTGAGACCCCCTGCCCTCTCCTGCTCCCTCCAGACCCCACTAAGGGTCTTGTGTAGGAAGGGGCCTGGTCAGGACACCTGCCACATGTCAGAAGTGTGGCTGGGGCTGGCGTGACCTCCGGTCCCAACCTGCAGCTAACAAAGTGTCAGGGAGAAAGGAGGGGTACAAAGAAGCTTCTCGTGGCTCTGGGCCACGTAAGCCATCACCACCATCCACCTTCCTTCCTCTGTTCAGCTGTTTGACCACACCGCACATCCTGCCAGAAAAGAATTTCATTATTTCCCGCAGAACTGCAATTAAAACAAAATGTATTAACAGGGCTGGAGCAATAGTCTAGTGGGTGCGGCACTGGCCTTGCCATGTGGCAGACCCAGGCTTGCTTCCCAGCACCCCTTATGGTCCCCCGGGCCATGCCCAGGAGTGACCCCTGGGAGCAGAGCGGGAGGCAGCCCTGGGCATCACGGGGTACCACCCCTGAAGAAAAACAAGAAGCAAAGTGACACTTTTTTTTTCTTTTTGGGTCACACCTGGCGATACACAGGGGTTACTCCTGGGTCATGAACTCAGGAATTACTCCTGGCAGTACTCGGGGGACCCTATGGGATGCTGGGAATCAAACCTGGGTTGGCCGCGTGCAAGGCAAACGCCCTTCCCACTGTGCTATCACTCCAGCCCCTCCTCTCTCCCTTCTTCAGGATGCATCACTACAAACTTTCCCCTCAACTCTGTTTTTGTTGTTCCATATGTTCTGGTAACCTGTGTCCTCATTTTTGTTGGTTTCCTGGAATCTTTTTTTTTTTTTGCTTTTTTTGGGTGGGGGGGAGGTGTCACACCCGGCGATGCTCAGGGCTGACTCCCAGCTCTGCACTCAGGAATCACTCCTGGCGGTGCTCGGGGGAACGATATGGGGATGCTGGGAATCGAACCGGGGTCGGCCGCGTGCGAGGCAAACGCCCTCCCTGCTGTGCTATGGCTCCAGCCGCTCCTGGAATCTTTTGATTTCTTCTTTTCTGCTTCCCTCTCGGACCCCCAGGAGTGAGCTGTTTAATTTCCAAGTGTTTGAGTCCTCCCCGCTCCCGTTTCTGTTTGTGATTTACTCCATTTCCAGTGCATCTTGGTCTGAGAGGAGAGTCAGCACCACTTTAGCCTCTCGATGTTCTGAAGGTCTGCAGCGTGGCCCGGCGCGCGGTCTGTCCTGGGGAATGTCGGGAGAGAGGCGTCTCCCTCTCCCTAGCTTTTCTCTCCTCTCTCCCGCTCCCCATTCTGAACACTGAGCCCCAAACCCTAAGTCAGGGTGTGGGGGGCCGGAGTGCATGGCGAGTGGACAGCTGTTCCATCACATTCTGTGCACTGACTCTGGCCATTTTTTTTTCTTTTTGGGTCACACCCGGCATTGCACAGGGGTTCCTCCTGGCTCTGCACTCAGGAATCACTCCTGGCGGTGCTCTGGGGACCCTATGGGATGCTGGGAATCGAACCCGGGTCAGCTGCATGCAAGGCAAATGCCCTCCCCGCTGTGCTATCGCTCCAGTCCCTGTTTTAGCGGTACTGAGTGGCAGTAATTTACCTCCCTAATTTTCAGTCTAAGACGTATCTGCTATACAAGGGCGATGGCCTGTACCAGAGGGGCCTTGCCTGTGGGACCCCCTTTTTCCAAGGGCTCAGCGGAGACACTCAGCAGTTCCGCCTCTCCCAAGCCCGGAGCCTGTGTGTCCTTGACTGATTTCTCATTAACATATGTTCTTGTAAAATGTCACTGGCGCCTTCAGATGAAAGAGGCAGACAGGGGAGATGAGGGGTTTGCAGTTCACCGTGAATAACGCTCCCAAGATAGGCTCGAAGGCTGTAAAAACACGAGCCCCGAGTCCACGGAAGTGTTCCATTTACTCTGCTACTTATTAAAAGGCCACCTGTAATGATTTCAGTTGCCTTTTGTGCAACGTTGAAACGGTTAGCTCTATCTGACTGCTGCTATTAACCTACAATAGAAATATTTGACTACTGGTTCCTCTTTTAATCTTTTCATAACACACTTCTCCTGCAGTCTCATTCTTGCAGTACCCAGGGACTGGAGCAACAGCACAGCCGGTGAAGCGTTTGCCTTGCACACGGCTGACCCGGCCGACCCGAGTTCGATTCCTCCACCCGTCTCAGGGAGCCCGGCAAGCTACCAAGAGTATCTCGCCGGCATGGCAAAGTCTGGCAGGCTATCTGTGATGGATTTGATATGCCAAACACAGTAACAACAAGTCTCACAATGTGACTGGGCCCGCTCGAGCAAATCGATGAACAACGGGAGGACAGTGACAGTCACAGAAATATTTGACTACTGGTAGTTCCTCTTTAATCTTTTCATAACACACTTCTCCTGCAGTCTCATTCTTGGTCAATAAGCAGTGCCCAGGGGCTGGAGTAATAGTACATCGGGGAGGGCGTTGGCCTTGCATGCGGCCGACCAGGGTTCAATTCTTAGCGTCCCATAGGGTCCCCTGAGCACCGCCAGGAGTGATTCCTGAGTGCAGAGCCAGGAAGAACCCCTGTACACCGTTGGATTTGACCCAAGAATAATAATAATAATAACAATAATAATAATAATAATAATAATGCCCAATCTTTCATTCAAGATTTCTGTACGTCCTTGCAGAATAACAGTATTCTTTTTTTTTTTGCTTTTTGGATCACACCCAGCAACGCTCAGGGGTTACTCCTGGCTCTGCACTCAGGAGTTATTCCTGGCGGTGCTTGGGGGACCCTATGGGATGCTGGGAATCGAACCCGGGACGGACGCGTGCAAGGCCAATGCCCTCCCCGCTGTGCTACTGCTCCAGCCCCAATAACAGTATTCTTTTGAAGTCCTTCAGGTTCCTTGCTTTTTTCAACTGGCCACCTTCAGACATTTTAAACGTTTCTTGAGCTTCGAAGTCGCACCTGGTCATGTGAGAGGGAACTCCAGGCTCAGGGAGTGCTCAGGGACCCTTCCTGGCAGTTCTCAGGGAACGTAAGCAGTGCCGGGGTTTAACATGGGGTTGGCCAAGCGCAGGGCAAGGGCCGTGAGCCCCGAACTCCCTCGAGGCCCCCCGCGCCTACTCACCTCTTCTCGCCTCTCCTCCGCCGAGGGTGCCTTGAGCTCCCTGGCCGTGTCATCCTTCGGGTCGAACAGGTAGATGTAGTCTGAGGAGTAGCTGACCAGGATCTCCCGGCCGTCGTCGCTGTAGCACAGAGACGTGACCCTGCAGGACTTGGTGCTCAGGTGGGAAGGGAGGAAGCGAGCCACCATGCCCGTGGTGCCCCGGCCCGCGTAATTCCCTAAGAAGGAAACAGGAAGTCCTTACGTCCGGGGGCTCTGACAAAAAACGGTATCTTAAAACTCTGGTCTGAATTATGAAATATGTGATTTCATGTAGCCGTTTAAATGCAAGCTATCACCATATTCTATTTCTAGATGAGGCTCCTTTTTTTTTTCAACAGATTTTATAACAAAATAAAAAGAACACAGCATACAAGCCCACATGGCTTCAAAAGAAATTCATGGTTGCCTGGAACTGTAAATTCCATACATGATTTATTGGGAAATGAGTGACTTAATCCGCTTAAATGATTTGTGATCACAGTCGTACCAAACCACCTTTGAAAAATTCCCCCCACACGCTAAGATAATTTAATGATAGAGATAAGAAACTGATACTTGTTATGATGATAGATAAAACAAGGTAATATCCCTTTAAAAATCATTCTTGCTTCACTTTCTGTCTTAACATTTTTTGGATTGTCAGGACACTTTCCTCCAAGTGGGGGGACGATTGCACAGCTAATTATCTAAGTTGAATGTCAACAGAATATACTGGCAGCTGGAACTCTGCCTGGATCCTAGGAGTGCTGGAACTGTGCCTGGGTCCTAGGAGTGCTGGAACTGTGTCTGGATCCTAGGAGTGCTGGAACTGTGTCTGGATCCTAGGAGTGAATCCGAAGAAGCCCACCAAGCTAACTGTGCACAATGAGGTGATACCCCGCCCACGCTGTTACCAGGACCCTCTGTTGAGGGACAACAATAAAGCCTAGAATTTCACGTGATTATATTACTACTTTGTACCTTAAATATTCGTGTCTAAAGAGAGAAAGCCCCTCAACCATAGTCTAGCAAAAAAAAAAATCCCAAACTGGTCTCCCACTTCAAGAACCTACATCCATTTTTACTAAATATTGTAAGCTTCCGACCACATCCACCTTGATTTGCAATCAATACAAACTGTGACTGTATAAAAATGTAAATGTGTGGGTGTTTGTGTACATATGCACACATCACACGTTTCTGTCTTTTTGTATTTGTGTGATTCCTGGCCTCTTTAGATCAGAAAATGCTAATGTGACTTAGCTTCAGATCAGTGATCTCGCAAGTGACCTGACCCCCCGAGGAGCGAGGAGGAAGTCTCGGTGGCTTTAAACTCGGCACTGCCACAGCGGCACTTGGGCCCAGGAGGTGCCCGTGACACGCACCCCCTAGCCGTCCCCTTTCCTATCTCTCTGCCTCGCTCACTATTATCCTCGTGGCTGAAACCGGCCAAGAGAGGCTCAGGACGTCTGGCCAGGACTAAGCGGCGTGTCCATCCTGCCCCCTAGCCACCACCAAAGTCACGCTGGCCAGAACTCCAGAAAGTGACCCTCTGCGGCGTCTGGAGATGGGGTCACAGTAGTACACTGGGGTCAAACTGGATTAGGGCGCCTGCATCCAGTACGGCCGGGTCTTTACAAGAGGCGGGACACGTGGACAGACACACACGGGGAGGATGGCATGGAACGATGGAAGCGGAGGGTGGAGTGGTGCATTTACAAGCCGGGGGATGCCAGGGGTCGCCAGCAACCACCAGAAGCTGGGGGCGGAGCATGCAACGGTCTCCCTGCGAGCCTCCAGCGGAAACCAACCCTGCCAATACCTTGACTTCAAACGTGTGGCCTCCAGAACTGTGAGAGAATAAATGTCTGTTGTTTAGGCCACCCCGTTGGTGGCAATTTGTTATGTCAGCTCTAGGAAACGAATACATCAAGTGTTACGTTTTGAAGGGATCAGGTAAACTGCACAAGTATCAGCCTGTTACAGTCAGAAACCCGTGGTGAAATGCTAATTCAGGCACATCACTTAAAGACATTCTATGGGCGGAAAACTTAGGCCTCGATACTGTAAGAGCACAGATACGTCCCGAAGCTCGACTCCCTGGCCCGGGCCCCTGTGTTCCCTCTGAGACGTGTTTACCGGTGGCTCTGGTGCCCAGCATCCGGCGGTCATAGATGCGCACTGAGCTGTCCGAACACCCCACAGCAAGGTAGTACGGGATCGGCGGGCAGATGGCCACGGAGGTGGCAGCGCGTCGGCAATTAATCAAAATGTCCTACGAGACAGAACACGTCACCCATTAGGCGGAGCATGACAGCAGAGATGAGGTTGTGTTTCAAGCATCCGGTCTGAAGACGGACACCTCTCCCAGAAGTTGCAGTACAGTGTGTGATGAGAAGAGGCGACATGAGCTCACAGGCCCCTGAGTGTCTAGACCAAGCGTGGGGGAAAACCCCACAAATGCGGGCAACACGCCTCCTCATGGTCACTCTCTAAGGAAAATTCTGCTGTTCTGCACAACTGGCCTCACACCTCAAAAATTAACTTCTAGGGGCTGGAGAGATAGCACAGAGGGTAGGGCATTTGCATTGCATGCAGCCGACCGGGTTCGATTCCCAGCATCCCATAAGGTCCCCCGAGCACTGCCAGGAGTAACCCCAGAGCATCACTGGGTGTGACCTCCCCCAAAAATATATTAACTTCTAACCCAATATTGGCTTCTTAATAAATCACTCAAAAATTGTAAAAAGCGAATGAAAGCAGAAAATCAAAAAGCAATTAATAATGCATGTGAATAGTGCCAAAAGCATTAACAAGAAAAAATTAAAAACCATTCTTAAAAAGTTACTCTGATTTAAGATGGAAACACTGAGTAATAGGCTCTATAAATATCAGCTATTAAAAGCTTCAATAAAGAAATGCATCATTTCATGGTTTAAGTATAATTTCAAAACTACATTCCATATCATACAACTTCGGGGTTTTTTTGGTTTGTTTTTTTGCTTTTTGGGTCACATCCAGCAATGCTCATGGGTTATTCCTGGCTCTGCACTCAGGAATTACTCCTAGCGGTGCTGGGGGTACCATATTGGATTCTGGGAATTGAATCCGGGTCCACCGCGTGAAAGGCAAGCACCCTACCCACTGTACTATCCTTCAGCCCTACAACTTCAATTATTGCCCCGAAATGCTTCCCTATTTTCAAACACAAAAAAATGAACATCTTTCTTTAGATATTTTAAGACTTCTTGGGTCACTGAATAATAAAGATGGAGACATACTATACTTCTGTGGTAAACATTAGTCATTATTTCACACACTTAGTATTCACAACATTTAATTATGATTGTTGCTCTTAAAATATAACCAGACTAAAATTTATATAATGTGTAATAAAACAAGACAACTACGAGCCAATTTAGAATTCTTACACTTTTCTTAACTTGATATGTCTTCTTCCTTACCAGTTCAAAAACAAGCTCCACATTTATAAACCCTCTCACCGGAGAAGCATCCTTCAGGGATCCTATTATTTCTATTTTGCCTATGATTCTAGCTCTCTTGATACTCTTCTGTGTTTCAGGTCTTAATTTACCTTAAAATATATTTAATTATGGGGGCCGGAGCAATAGCACAGCGGGGAGGCATTTGCCTTGCATACAGCCGACCTGGGTTCAATTCCCAGCATCCCATAGAGTCCCCCAAGCACCACCAGGAGTAAATCCTGAGTGCAGAGCCAGGAGTTTCCCCTGTGCATCTCCAGGTGTGACCCAAAAAGAGAAAAAAAATTAAGAACCTCACGATGTTACTCGTAAAATCCCTCCCACCTTTCAATAAAGCTAACCAGTTAATAATGGTGAACTAGTTAACAATTAAAGGCCTCTCATGAGTCAACAGTTACTAGTTGACTAGTTAACAATTACTCTAGTTACTGGTAGTTTATATTTTGCTTCTATTCTTTTTGATCTATGAGAGCCCTGGAATATACTAACCAATTCTTCAGGTTTTTCTCTTTTGGGGGAGTTCCAGAGGGAGTGACACCCAGCTGTGCTCAGGGATCACTCCCGGCTTGGGGGATTGAACCCGGGTCGGCCATGTGAATGGCAAGCACCCTCCCCACTCTAATATTGCTCCAGGCCCTACCCAGGTTGTCCAAAGCGGGAATACATATTGAAAAAGTAGCACTGTAGCACTGTCCTCCCATTGTTCATCGATTTACTCGAGTGGGCCCAGTAACGTCTCCATTGTGAAACTTGTTACTGTGTTTGGCATATTGACTACATCATAGGTAGCTTGTCAGGCTTTGCCATGCGGGCAAGATATTCTCGGTAGTTTGCCAGGCTCTCAGAGAGGGATGGAGGAATCGAACCCGGGTCAGCTGAGTGCAAGGCAAACACCCTACCCGCTGTGCTATCACTCCAGCCCTATTGAAAAAGTACATAGATTTAACATGTTTGACATGTAGAATTAAAATATAAGTTCTCTGACTTCCCTATGCGGTTTTCTGCTTTTGTTTTTTATTTTTTTTTGCTTTATGGGTTGACACCCAGCAATGTTTGGGGTTACTCTACACTCAGGAATCACTCCTGGCGGTGCTCAGGGGACCCTATGGGATGCCGGGGATTGAACCCAGATCAGCTGCATGCAAGGCAAATGCCCTACCTGCTGTGCTATCGCTCTGGCCCCACATTTTAATTTTTTAGACTGACTAGATATACAAATGGTCTTTGCAAGATGAATATTTTAAATTTCATTCACGATCTCATAACACAGAGATAACTTATGGTTTCAGTTTATTTAGAATCTTAACTTGGGGCACTATTTGTACAAAATCCGGCTCTTACATCTTTGCAGTCTTCCTTCGTGCAGCTGGTTTTGATGCGCGTGTCAAACCACCTAACTGTCCCGTCTTCACCACAGGAGAGAAAAGTGTACGGGTCATTGGGTACAGTCATGATCTAAAAACCAAAAGGAAAGGGTGGGCAAAATTAGTTGAAACAGACGACTCTGGAAGCCAGAGAAATAATATAGGGAAAAAGATGGAAATTCTGCAGCATATGAAAACTCCTATATAGCTATAATATAACATACAGCTATAATGTAATATATAACTATAGCTTCAATAACACGGCTGGTTGTCCTTGCCGGGGCCCCTCGGAGGGGGGCAGGTTGAGTTTCTCTCCCCGCCCCAACAGAGCTCCGGCAGCCGAAGACCTCCAGAACCAGCCACAACCATGCTGAGACCACTCTACACACCCACGAAGGAACCGGCAGAGGAACACAGGCATGTGGGTCCCGGGGCTGAGATCTCCAAGCCTGCTCGGATCGGGGCAGAGCATCCTCCACCCAGATCCTCCATCTTCCAGAAGGCAGGGGTCACACCCACCAACTGCCCTCCAGCACCGTGTAATCCCATCAGTGGCCAAGACCCAGAGACTATAAAACCCAGCTCCCGGAAGCGACATCCTATTATCTCATTCCTACTTTGGACAACCTGGCAGGCTACCGAATGTAGCCTGCCCACACAGCAGAGTCTGGCAAACTCCCCGTGGCATACCCAATATGCCAAATACCAGTAACAATGAGGGATCTCATTCTCCTAACCCTGAAAGAGCCTTGAATATGGCACTTTGTAATCTCAGGGCTAGGACGAAGGAGACGTTACTGGGGCTTGGTCGAGGCAATCCACGAACAACAGGATGATCGTGATTGTGATGAAAACTCCACTGCTAGGCCGAAGAGTAGCAGAACATGAGGCAGGGCTCTTGCCTGGCTGTGGCTGAGTGGGTTCAACCCTCAGCACCACGCAGGGTCTCCTGAGCCCCACCAGGAGTAGTCCCTGAGCATAAAGCCAGGAGTAAACCTTGAGCACTGCTAGGTGTGGACCCCCCCAAAACAAAAACAAAAACAAATAAAACACTACAAAAAAAGAGAAAACACTACAAAAAGCAAATAAAACTGCAGACTTATATTCCTGACATGAACACTGACATAATTTTCAATGTTATCCACAAATTTATCAAAATAGAGTTTCTCGATATTGTGTTTGTTTGGGGGCTCAGGGCTGACTCCTGGCCAGGAATCACTCTTGCTGGGCTCGGGGGACCCTATGGGATGCCGTGAATCGAACCCCAGCCAGCTGCGTGTCAGTGGTTTTTCCTACAACTGCACGAATGTACACACATCTGCGGACACATTCACAGGTACAGACATCTACATATCTACACATACATACACACACAAAACACACACGGATGACATATATACATATATATATATACATATATATATATACATATACATATATAATCCCGACCACACGCTACCTCATAGGTAGTCCCATAATGGCACGTGAACTGGCACTGTCGGTTGGTTTCCGCGTCTTGCTCGACGTTGGTATAAAATATGACGCCATCCCCAGAGCACGAGACAATCTGCTTATCATTCGTGCACGGTAAGAACTTGGCGCTAAAGATGTTTGCCCGGTGCCCTGAGCGAATCGTTGTCAAGACCTAGAACAGAGAAGTCAGTCTTCATAACGGCCTCTTTATAGGGAGACGCGTCTGTTCGGGTTCACCACCCCCACCGTCATCACGTGAAACGTCATCATCTCACTCCAAATGACCTGGGGAGGGGTGAAACCCAGACGATGACATATTGTGCCCCCCCCCCCCCAGCCCCGTCCTATTTTGCCGGCCTGTGATTTTCAGGCGTCTTTCATTGGTGACCATGGACCCATGCTCCTCGGCCCAAGGTCGCCACCCAACTTGGCTTTGCACACACTCATTGTGACTCTGCCTCCTGTGCTCCCTCTCTGGCCCCCAGGTTGTTTCCTTTAACTCTCTCACTCTCCCCTGGCTTAAGCACAGCATTCTTCCATCACATGACAAGCTTTATAAACCACTTTACCTTTCTGCTATAAGGATTACTAATGACTAACTTGGTATCGTCTGAGCCAGATAAGATATATTCTCCGGTCTCATTCCAACAGATTGTATTAACCTATAAAGAAATTGAAGAAGAAATTAAGTGAACTGGACAGAAGAAGCGGCCTGCCATCTTTCATTTAACTGACAGTTCAAACTTCTCAACACTAAACAAGGGAATGCTTGTGGAAAACAGAATACACTGATGTCCTCATTGAGAAGACTTCATTTAGCAAACACAGTGCTTTAAAAAACTCAGAATAAAATGTCTAAATCTTTAGCAAACACAGTGCTTTAAAAAACTCAGAATAAAATCTCTAAATCTTTAAGTTTTGTAATCGGCTAATCGATTTTTAACTTATTTTCTATCAAGACATAAAAAGGAATTAGACAAAGTTACTCAGAGTTATAGTAGTCAAGACTATGAGATATGACCACAGACAGACAAATATATTAATGGAACAGAACTGATTATTTGGAAATTAGATCTAACAAGGCATCCAAAATCATTTAATGGCCCAAGAAGAGCCATCTCAATAGATGCTGCTGAGACATCTGGATAGACACACAAGCAAAAGAATGCACCAGAACCCCGACTTCACAGCATGGATGTGAACATTTCAAATGCTTTTCAAAATAAATCTACACAAGAGAACCAAAATTGTGTCTGAGGTGGGAAAACGGGTGTATATCAGGAAAACAAACTCACGATGAATTACCACGTCACATCCATTAGGGTGACTGTAACAGTAAGAAGAAAAACAAGAGCATGGAGGTGAGGGTGCCAGGAAATTGTGTGACTGTCAGTACTTGAAAAATCAACAGCAACCTACAACCCCAACAATTTCGTAATCAAGTGCAAATCCAGAACACGGGGAAACTTGTCCCCCCCACCTGTAAACCAGAGGACAGAGTGCTCATGGCTCAGAACCGCCCCAAATACAAGAAACCCAACCCCAGGGCTGGAGCGACAGCACAGCGGGTAGGGCGTTTGCCTTGCAAGTGGCCAACCCGGGTTCGATTCCCAGCATCCCACAGGGTCCCCTGAGCACCTCCAGGGGTAATTCCTGAATGCATGAGCCAGGAGGAACCCCTGTGCATTGCTGGGTGTGACCCAAAAAGCAAAGCAAAAAAAGAACCCCAACTCCAAGACCATCTGAGGAATGGACAGATGCACAAGGGCTGCTCAAGGGCTCAATGCAAGTTATCTGAAGTATTACGCAGCCATAAACTAAAACTGCTCGTGCTGCAAACAAGTCCATTCAGGCACCTTGAAAACACGACACCAAGTCAAAGCCAGGGTGGAAGGTCGCACAGCCTGGGGTCAGCTTATCTGGAGGCCCAGGCAGACCTCTCTAGGGGCCAGTGGGCGGCTCAGGGACGGCCAGCAGCCAGCCGAGAGGGCATGGGAATGAGTGATAAGCGGGTCTCGACGCCCATTTCCGGAAGGAGAAAATATGCCACAACCAGGAGCAGTGATGCCAGGCTTCATGAACTTACTAGATAACATGCTTTATGGTAAACTGCATGGCACAAAAACAACATCTACATTTAAAAAAACACAGTGCCACTCTCAGCCACAGAGCAGCAACAAGAACCAGAGTTACTGGCTCACAGTCAAATGTGATTACATGGTCAAATATAATTGTTGAAACAACTGAAAAAAAAAAACAAAAACAGTACCCCATGAGTGGGTAATGATAGCAAATCTGGGATAGGCTTTTAAAATCCATGAGCAGAGAAAACAGAAGAGGATGAAATCGCGGATGTATCGAATCTGGGCCGCAGCCCAGACCAAGTGGTAGCTGGGGAAAGCGTGGTTTGAAATGCTGTAATGAAAGCTGGGAGGCAGGGCTGGAGCGACAGCACAGTGGGGAGGGCATTGGCCCTGCACGCGGCCGACCCGGGTTCGATTCCCAGCAATCCATAGGGTCCCCCAAGCACCGCCAGGAGTGATTCTTGAGTGCATCAGCCAGCAATAACCCCTGTGCATCGCCGGGTGTGACCCAAAAAGCAAAAAATAAACGAAATTTTTTTAAAAAAAAAGAAAGCTGGTTGGGGCTGGAGCGATAGTCCAGCGGGGAGGGCGTTTGCCCTGCATGTGGCCGACCCAGGTTCGATCCCCAGTATTCCCTAGGGTTCCCCGAGCACTGCCAGGAGTGATTCCTGAATGCAGATCCAGGAGTAGCCCCTGAGCATCACTAGGTGTGACCCAAAAAGAGGGGGGAAAATAAATAAATAAAAGCTGGGAAGCAAAGGACCCCATCTGGGCTCTGATAACCTGGGTGACCCTTAGAGAGGCCTGGGGGGTGATTAAGCAGAGGGGGCTGTGAGACTGGGGGGCTCTGGGGCGGGGGGGAACCAAGGGTCTGGCCAGCTCGCCTGGTGCTGGGAAGAGAACATGGGGAGGGAGGTCAGAATGTCCCCAGCCACACTCTAGGGCAGCAGAGAAGTAAGCAAAGTGCTTGGGCAAGAAGGAACCAGGCAGGTCCAGAACGACAGACAGAGGGGAGGGCGTCGCCTTGCCCACAGCTGACCTGGGTTCAATCCCCGGCACCCCATGTGGTCCCCAGTGTGCTTGTCCCTTTCCCCCCAAAAAAGATGCAGCCCTGGGGCTGGAGCGATAGCACAGTGGAGCGGGCATTTGCCTGGCACGCGGCCGACCCGGGTTCGATTCCCAGCATCCCATAGGGTCCCACAGCACCGCCAGGAGTAAGTCCTGAGTGCAGAGCCGGGAGGAACCCCTGAGCATCGCCGGGTGGGACCCAAAAAGGAAATAAAAAAAGACGCAGCCCATCGCCAAGAGGGAAAGAAAGACAGGACGGAGTCCAGCAGCCAGAGGAGACCCCATTTCCGGAGAGAGGCGTCCTGCCGGCGCGTGCCACCAACACACGGGGACCCGGGGCCTTCCTCCAAGCACAGGGCCAAGGGCCGGGTCCCCCGCATGTCGGACGCCCCGAAGGAGAAAGGGGAGGCGTGATGGGACTCACACAGCCATCATGCACATTCAGGGTCGCTTCAAGTTTCAATCTTTGGATAAATTCTCTTCTTCCTGTTCGGAAGAAAGACGAGAGTCACATAAACACCTGGCGGAGAGCGAGGAGCCCTGACACCAACCCCCCCGCCCCCCGGGGCCGGCCTGAGACCCTCCTTTGTAAGTGGGGGGGGGCAGGTGCTCCCTGACCCCCTCCAGGCCTCCTGTTCTGCATCATTCACCCATGGGCCCCGTTCCTGGTGGCTTCATTGGGGCCTCAGGGTAGGCCAGTGGAACACAACAGCCAAGGGTCCCCCCGGCCCACGTGGGTGGCCAAGACATGTGTCCGGCAGCAAAAGTGGCACAGGAAACGAGGCAAAGGGAGGGGTCGGTTAGTGAGTTAAGCAGGGGGCCAACAGTGTGAGAAACATGCCGACATAAGCACACCTCAGGCCCCCCCATGATCTAACCACTGAGCCACATCCTTGGCCCCAGAAATGTTCCAATCTTTTTTTTTTTTTGGAGTTTTTTTTTTTTTTATTAGTGAAACATGGCATCAGTGAAGAGGAGGCGGTGTAGTTGCCGACCATCTATCTTCACTCCTATTCCTTCCC
>JAOXYA010497912.1:0-14789 GCA_028565675.1 Sorex palustris | reverse complement strand
ACAGTAACAACAAAGTCTCCAATGGAGACGTTACTGGGCCTGCTTGAGCAAATCGACGAACAACAGGAGGGCCTTTACCTTTACCTTATATTTTAACTGAATTCAACTTCTAGGGGTGGGAAGATAGCTCGTGGGACAGGTGCAACATCCCTTACCTGTAGTGGGATCCCTGGCACCTCCATATTTCAGATCTAGATACTGGTGAAACAAAACTAACCTTGTCTATTGTTGATGCTAATTTACCACCTAACCTGTTTATCAGATGTTGCTGCATCTGACACTACCCAGAAAGCCTCTCAAAGTCACTGCAACCTGTAGACAAGAAAAATACTGAAATGCAGGTAAATGTGTGCCCCACAAATCCCTTTGAGAGCATGTAGTACCAAGATTCCTTCCAAAACCTGGCTATCTGGAGTTGTTGAAGTGTCTGGGGAGGGTTATGTCAAAACACAGTCACTGTCACTGTCACTGTCCTCCCGTCATTCATTGATTTGCTTGAGCGGGCCCAATAACATTCATTATGAGACTTGTTACTGTGTTTGCCATATCGATTAAAGAAAAAATTATATTTAATGGATTGTTTTGTGCTAAAGTAGAATCCTAAAACTCTTGTGTTGTTCTACTGTCTATTCAAGGACACCAAGACAAGGGCCAGAGTGATAGTACAGCGGGTAGGGCATTTGCCTTGCACGCGCCTGACCTGGGTTCGATTCCTGGCATCCCATATGGTTCCCTAAAGCACTGCCATGAGTAATTCCTGTGTGCAGAGCCAGAAATAACCCCTGAGCATTGCCAGCTGTCCCAAAAAGCCAAAAAGAAAAAAAAAAAAAGAACACCAAGACACTCAGAACATGGGAACAATGTAAAACCTAGAGCTATGCTGGGAAAAGGACGTGGCCAGCGTGTTCACTGCAGTATTATATACTTCCCGGACATAGCTGAATACCATAAATACTTAAAAGGGCCAATTTGATAAAAGGCAGTGCATTTGGTAGCTTCAGGAATCTGGAAAGCACTTTTTTTTAAGGGGTTGGGCAGGGCATTTGCCTTGCATGCAGCTGACCTGGGTTTGATCCCCGGCATCCCAAATGGTCATCTGAGCCTGCCATGAATTATCGCTGCGTGCAGAGCCAGGAGTAACTCCTGAGCACAAAAAATAAATAAATTTTAGAACAGGAATTTGGGCCCTGGTGGAAGAATTGGGGTGGTGCGGTATACCCAGAAGTGCTCAGGAGACCTTATGTAGTGTAAGACAAGCACTGCCTGCTATACTATCACTCTAACTAGTGGGGAAAGATTGTGGGAACTGACATCAGGAACGTTTTCAAGCAGGTAGGTTTCTGCAAGGTAAGGATCCAGCCCTCTTGCTGGGTAGAATCAATGTGTCAGCTGTGAGTGGCATTTGAACTCCTCAGAATAATGCCCATTTGCAGTCTTTGGTGGCACTTTGCACAGTAAAAACAACCCAAAATACTAACCGCAGTGGTCCAAGTTACCCAAGTGTTGATGAGCGAGGCATTCTCTGAGGGCCAGTTCTGGGCCTGTCACACCTGCTGGTCTTTGACCCTCAGTAATCAAACCTTTAAACAATCTGCCTCCAGATGCTCTGCCCCACACTGAGCGGCAAGTGTAGAAGCCCCAGGACAGGATCCATCCCACTAATGTTCTACTGATGTCCTACTAATAGAGCAGCTTTTCTATTAGTGACCCCGTTTGGGACATGAAACGGAAATGTGCCCTTGGCTTGCCAGGGCCTAGCTCATCATTACCTAACTCTTTCTATGGCATTTCCCAAGAGCATAATGCAAACAGAAAGAAGCTGACTGTAGCTGGCCTAGAAACACCAGTCAAATAGCATAGGGCAGGATCCCCTTCCCTGCACTCATCCTTGGCCAGAATTCTCTCCACGCAGGAGGATTTAGACTCTAAAGACAAGGCTGGTAGCCTAGTCCTGCAGGTAAGCTCTTCAAATCCTCTCCTCCTGTGTGGTTAAAAATCATATTCGTCAAAGCATGTTTTGACAGCTACTGAGAATGAGCACATCTAGAAGTTTATCCATTTCTTTACCATTTCCCTGTTCCTACCCACCCCCAGTTCCCATTGGGAGGTTCCTTACCAAATGGCACAGCATAGGAATGATCTGGAGTGTACAGCAAGTACCCAGCAGAGCTGAAGCATTATCTGGCATTTCTGCAAGAGACAAAGACCCATCACTGTCAAGGAACAAAAAGGTTCAGCCCCTAGAGTGCTCCTAACTGATGTTAGTGCTCTCCCATGAGCTGGCCGAAGCATAAGTGCAGTGAAAGGCCCTGCTAAACCAGCAGCCTCGGAAAGCCTTCTGAAAGCAGAGAGTAATGTGCTCTTTGTTCAGTAACAAGCTATGTCCCCAGTCAGTGGTCATCAGTAGCTTTGTATGTGATTAACTCTGTGGCAGTCACACATTGGTCTAACAACACATTTCTCAAAATGTATTTGTATCTTTAAATAACATGGCGATGAGCAGAAAATTCACAGGCCTTGCAGACAGGCACAATATATTTATACTGTCTCAAGAAAAAAATTTCAACCAATAATATCCTACAAAATTGTCATTCAGAACTAAAGGAAATGAACTTTTCCAGATCAACTAGATGAGTTTATCACATTAAACTGGCCTTAAGTGTGTAAAGGACTTATTTAAAATGAAGAGAAAGGGCACTAATGACTAATAACAAGAAAGCAAAGTATAAATCTCACCAATACCCCAAAGCATTATACAGATTCAATACAGTCCCTATAAAGATACTCTGATATATTCTTCAAAGAAATTGTTCAAACGTCCCTGAAATTTATATGGAACAATAAGCCCCCACAAATAGCTAAAGCAATTCTTTCGGGGGGGGGGGGGGATGTAAGGCATCGCATCACCTGCCCTAACCTCAAACTGTACTACAAGAACAAAAGTAACAGCAACTGGTGTTGGCATGGATATGGGGAGAAAGGGACTTTCCTTCACTGTTGGTGGGAATACTGACTGATCCAGCCTTTCTGGAAAACACTATGAACATTTCTCAAAAAACTAAAAATTAAGCTCCCATTTGACCCAGCAACCACTTGTGGGAATATCCCCTGGGAGCCCATCTGCACTCCTATGTTCATTGCAGCACTATTCACCATAGCCAGAATCTGGAAACAACCTAAGTGCCCTAGAACAGATGAATGGATAAACTATGACCCACCTACACAATGGAATATTATGCAGCTGTCAGGAAAAATGAAGTCATGAACTTTGCCTATAAATGGATGGATATGGACAGTATCTTGCTGAGTGAAATGAGTCAGGAGGAAAGGGACAGATCTAGAATGACTGCATTCATTTTGGTTTATAAATACAAATATATATGTATGTGTGTATGTGTACAATAGGATAATAATACCCATGGCCAGGGAAAATGGGGATTAAAAAGACTGGTCAATGGTTGGAACAATTGTGTGTGGGGTGGAGGGTAGGTAAGATAGAGAAGAGACCGCTATGACAATAATAGCTTGGAATTATCACACTGGACAAGATCTGAGGGTTAAAAGTAGATAAAGATATTCTGGATAACCTTTCAGTATCAATATTGCAAACTGTGGTACCCAAAAGGAGAGAAAGAAGGAAGAAAAACACCTGCCATAGAAGCAGGCAGTGGGAGGAGGGTGAGGGTTGATGAGAGGGAACCTGGGGACACTGGTGCTGGGGAATATACACTGGTAGAGGGATGGGTGTTGGAATATTGTATGACTGAAATCCAGTTATGAACAGCTTTGTAATTTAATTTAATTTAAAATAAATAAATCTCATCAATAGGGGTAGAGCATACCACAGCAGTGGGGCACTGGCCTTGCACCCAGGTTTGGTCCCCAGCAGCCCATATGTTCCCCTGAGCCCACCAGGAGAGATTCCTGAGTGCAGAGTCAGGAATAATCCCTGAGCATTGCCAGTCACAGCCCCAAAACAAAAACAAACAAAAAACCTCACTGGTAAAGTAAAATGTGTAGTGAAAGTTAAAAGACAAAAATAGGACCAGGGCAATAGTTCAAAAGGCTGGAGTATGCAAGAGCCCAGGGCTTGAACCCCAGAACCATCTGGTCCCCTGTACAATGTAGGGAGCACCTCTGCTACACACACACACACACACACACACACACACACACACACACGCAAATGCACGCACATATAAATAACTAAGCCATTCAGGAAATGCACAATAGTAAAAGATGTGCTTCAAAGCAGATAAAAATAGAAAGCTTTAGAATGTAGAGTTACCAGTTTAAACACAGTTAAGTTGTTAACTGTAAGACCTTGGTAACCATTGCAAAAACCTACAATAGATACACAAAAGACAAAAGAACAGAGGGGTGGGGCCAAGATGACCGAACAGGGAGAAGCTGTGCAAAGCAAGTCAGAGCAAATGTACAGCGAAATTTGGTTTAATCTACAAGAGAAACAAACTTGAAACCCAGGTCAACAGAGCTTCCCCAGCCAGGCACAAAAGAGAAAAAAAAAACAGAGAAACTCCTTAGCCAAAAAAGAGACCCCATGACAACAAATTACATTCCAGAAAAGATTAAAAGGCATAGAACTTGGAGTAAGTGTTATACCAAACACCCAACATCCCAATCCTGTTATGATCCGATACTGAGGTCACCAGCACAGGAAGCAAAGAACTCTGGTTGTAAAGCAGATTGGAGGTGCCAGTCTGGATAACCCTTCAACCTTGCTGAGGGCAGTGGTGGTGGACGCTATAGTGGAACCCTCTGTCCACATTTGTATACCTTGAGACTTCACCAAGTAGTTGGGTTAGCTTAAGTCCGAGAAACAACTATCAAGAGTTCTTGCTTCTGGCCAGCGGACCCAACCCCTGGTGGTTTCCACTTGAGTCTGAGCAAGCAAACTGTATCTCCTACAGTCTCAGTTCTCAGGCCTCCTCAGGCATGGCCAGTATAGAAGCAGTCCCCAGTGTCCAGTGGACTCAACTGCTAGCCCTGTCAGCTAGATACTGCCTCCTGCCAGTCATGATGGAAAGGTAAAGAACTGTATAACAAAGGTTCATAAACTACCAGAGAGAGACTTCAACAGGATTCATGATGCTCAGTGAAATGAGGTCAATAGAACAAAAAGGATAGAAGCACGGGAGATGCCCAAACACGAATCCTAGAGCCAAGGAATATAGAAGCTGCATGTTTCACTTCCCAGTGTGGAGTGTCTGTCTTTGACTTCACGGACTTCTGTTCTCTTTCTGGCCCACATGAGCAGGTATTCTCTCCCTTTTCATAAATATTCTTTACTTCGCAAAAACACACAAATATAACCGGGCTAGAGAGATGGTAGAGGGAAGTTCATATCAATACAGGAAACAAGAATCTCAAGCCTTGCCCCTAAAGGGAACTCAAGAAAAACAAAGAAAATTAAAATTAGAGCAGAAATAAATGAAGTAGAACTCAAAAGGGCAACACAAATTGATCATGGAAATCAGAGCTAGTTTTTCAAATGTTAAAATTGGCAAACCCTTCATTAGGCTCACTTAAAAAGAGGGATTAGAGTAATAATACAGCAGGTAGGATGTTTGTCTTGCATGTGCCCAACTCAGGATCAATCCCCAACATCCATGAGTCTGGCAGGAATAAGCCCTGAGCATCTCCAGGTGTGGCGCCTCTCCCCACCAAAAAAGGAAAGGAAACCCTAATAAATAGGATCCGAAATGAAAGCAGGTGCCACAAATAAGATCATAAGAGGGACTGGAGCAAGTAGGGCATTTGCCTTGCACGCGGCCAACCAGGGTTTGATTCCCAGCATCCCATATGGTCCTCTGAGCACTGCCAGGAGTAATTCCTGAATGCATCAGCCAGGAGTAACCCCTATGCATCACTGGGTGTGACCAAAAAAAAAAGTAGGATGATAAGAAATTGTTTCAAATAACTTTATACCACTTGATTGGGAATCCTAGAAGAAAGGGAAAATTCTTGGTATTTTATAACCACCAACACTGTGATGGTAGAAACAGAAAATCTGAGCAGACCAATTGTAAGCAGTAAACAGAACATCAGAAACAGTAAAAGGAAAAAAAGTCTCCCAAAACAAAAGCCCAGAATGGCTCCACCAGTGAAAAGAATAGTGTTTATTAAGGAAAGTCTCATCAAGCTGCAGGATTCTAAGGATGAGTGCCTGGCAGAGGGGCTACAACGGTGGGTGTAGCCTGGGTGTTCTCTCAAAGACTTTTCCTGACAAACCACAGTGCCCAAAAAGAAAATAAGAAAGAGAGACAGAGACAGAGACAGAGAGAGTCTGCCATAGAGTCAGGCTGCAGGGGTGGCAGGCAGGAGGGAAACTGGGGACACTGGTGGCAAGAAATGTACACTGGTAAAGAGATGGTGATAGAACAATGATGACTGAAACTCAGTCTTGAATAACTTTGTAACTATCTCATAGTGATTCAATTTTTTAAAATTCTATTAAAATAACAAAAACAATTTTTGTCCGTGTGTTTGGACAAGGCACAGCATACAAGCTTCAGCAGCCAACAGTAGCCCCAACAACAGCCACCCAAACTATGAATATTCTAAGCACATTCTCCAGAGAAACAGAACTAATGTGACTGAAAACTATACAGAACTTCAGTCAAAGCAGCCATGAGGGAAGGAGGGAGGGCAGGGAGTGTTGGCATCAATGCACCACAACTTTAAACTACACTACAAAGCTGTCATCATCAAAATAGTGTGTTGGAGTCAAACTAAACCCATGATCATTGTGACCCGAACAGAGACCTGGAGGACGGTCTGTGAGTCTTTAATCGAGGGCAGGTGCATAGCCTTTGGTCACAGGAGCCCCAGGTCCCTGCCCTGCCACCACATCATCTTCCTGTCCGCCCCCCCCCCTCCTCACAAGTTACTTCCTCAAGCCAACCCCCAGGCACCAAATTAGGAAAAAATAAAAGAACAAAGACTCTGAAGCTGATCAGATCTGTCCTTTGTGGTGCCGAGTTGGACCCTTGAACACATCCAAAACTCAGTGCCCTGATGTCACCATCAAGAGAAGCCAATAAGGGTCGGGCTCCTTCGCCTTGTCTTGCCTTTCTGAGGAGTCCAAAGCTTTGTGGGTGGGGCCTTGCTCCGTGACGGATGCACCCTGGAGAGGCCCAGGGCGGGACCACAGCACCATTCTCGAGACACTGTCCACCACCCATGGGGCTGCCCTGGGTGAGATGAGAAGCAAAGGGAGTGAAGAGGGTGGGAATGCTAACTGCCAGGGGGGTGGGGGTGGGGGTCAAGAAGGGGCCAAAGGGAAGCCACTGCGTGAGGCTGCAGGATCCTCAGGGAGGACAGCTGGACCCTGAAGTGCCTCCATGCTCAGAGCTCATCTCTGTACCCTCAGAAGTGCTGAAGGCGGGACCTCATTCCAAGCAAATCTCTCACAACGGCCATTCCTGTATCCCCAGGAGCATGAAAAGTGACATGAAAGCAGAGACATTATCGTCCCCCTCCACCCGCCCTTTCTTTCCATACCTGCCAGGGCACTGAGGAGGAAGTAGGCGGTGGACAGCAGCTTCGGGGTGCTGGCCTCATCCTCGGCTCCAGCTCCCTGCATGTGGCACCCCACCAGCTGCAAGAAGGCGGTGGCGGCCTCCTGCTGTGGTGGCGGCAGCTCCCCCAGCACGGCCCGGGGTGACAGGCCCCTCACCAGGTCGTCACACTGCCAGGAGGAAGGAAAAAAATGGGTCAGAGGGATGCAGCCCGGAGCCCACCAAGCCCGAGGCCACCCCAAGAAACACCAGCATGTGCCCTTCCCAGCCCCCAAGGAAAGCAAGAACCAAGCTCGTTTGTCTGAATATTGCTAGTCTGAGGATTCAATTTCCTAGCAGGGAGCTGGTGGAGGGGAGCCCCACCCGGAGATCCTGCTCTTCCAGCCAGGGCACCGGGGGATGGGCAGAGCTGGGGTGGCAGCCAGGAACAAAGCATTGTACGTGGAACTGAGGGGTGGGATGTACAAGTGTCATCTGTCCTGTCCTGAATCTCAAGCCTGAATCTCTTATACCCAGCCAGGCTCCGTGGGGGTAGAGGACCTGCCTATAGGAGCTGGTCATAGGCAAAGGACATCCCTAGACCAGTTCTGCTCCCTCAATATAGACCTTTTTTCTGGGCACCTGCGAGAGCTCGGATGACCTGCCAGTGTCCTCTGGAAAGGGGTGATTGCAGGAAGCTCAATATGGGCTCTGCCCATGGACTCTGCGGGCTGTTCGGACTGTTGGGTATTTCAGCCACTGGAGGTAACTGTACTCTATGTACGTACAATCCAATTTCAAGAGGGGAGAAAAAATAACACAAACTCTCTCCTGGAAACCTTAACGCATTTAATGAGAAAATCAGAGTTCAAGCTGTGTAACAGAAGAGAGGGAAGAAAACGAAACCCAAAACCTATAGTAAAAACAATTTTTATGGTGTCCCCCTCCCTCGGTGAGGTGGAAGTCAGTGTGGCAGCTGACGAGCTGACACTTCCCTCACTCTGTACAGCTGAGGGCCTCAGAGACCCCAGAACTTCCTCTCACTGCAGAACAGAGAAGACCCCTGGGATGGGTCCAGCCCCTCATTTAGTGGCCTGGACAGTGGCCCGCCAATAGACATCCCACTCAGAACTTCACAACGTGGCCTTATTTAGAATCAGAATTTTTGCAAATGTAATTAGAGGTGTCAGGATCTTGAGAGGAGAGATTCCCATAGTGGAATGCACACTAACCCCTTTAAGTCAGAGCTTTGCAAACTTTCTGCCTCTGGAGGCTGACTATGGTGCAGTGACTAGCAGTCAAAGAACATTCCTTTGAGAAACTCCAAAGGTTGGGGCCAGAGCGATAGCACAGCATTAGATAGGGCATTTGCCTTGCATGTGGCCAACCTGGGTTTGATCTCTGTCATCCCATAGAGTCCCTCCCCTGGACCAGCCAGGAGTGATTCCTGAGTGCAGAGCCAGGAGTAACCCTGAACTCTGTCAGGTGTGGGCCCAAAACCAAAAATAAAAACAGAGAAAAAAAATTCTCCAAAGACAATGAGCAGACACAGAGAAAGAAGAAAACAGACCATGGTGATGTGACCACAAGCCAAGGAAGTCCCCTGGCTGCACAGGGCAAGGAGGATTCTCTCAGAGCCATTGGGGAGAGGGTCCCTCACAGACACCCGGGCTTCAGATCCCAGCTCCCAGAACTGTACGAAGACAAACTTCCATCGTTTGAAGCCATGGAGTGTATGGTGGCTGGTTTCCAGCAGTGCCGAGAAACACGGCCCCCTCCTCCATTCTAACCCCATCCCTGCCCACAGACCTACAGGATGCAGGCTTAAGGCACCTTCAGGGTTGCACATGGCCAACCCAGGGTCAAAGTCTGAATTGACACCTTAGCACAGAGCCAGAGCTAAGCCCTAAGCACTGCTGAGTATACCTGCGCCCGCCCCTTCCCCCCCCCCCCGATTTAAAAACATTTTTAAACACTGTACAGTTCTTGGGGCCAAAGTGATAGTACAGCGGGTCCTCTGAGCAATCCCTGAGCATTGCTGAGTGTGACCCAAAAAGGAAATTAAAAGAGAACTAAAGAATATATAATAATATAGAGTTCTGAAGAGGTAACATTTTTTTTTTGTTTGGCAGCCACACCTGGGGATGCTCAGGGGTTACTCTTGGCTCTGCACTGAGGGGTCACTCCTGCTAGGGCTGGGGGACCATAAGAGGTACCGGGGATTAAATATGGGCTAGCCACATGCCAGGCACACACCCTCCCCACTGTACGATCACTCCAGTCCCGGAGGTAACACTTTAAACCCAAGCTTACCTCAGCTCTGCTGGAGCGATAGCACAGTGGGTAGGGCATTTGCCTTGCATGCGGCTAACCCAGGTTCGATTCCTCCATCCCTCTCAGAAAACCCAGCAAGCTACCAAGAGTATCCCGCACCACATGACAGAGCCTGGCAAGTTCCCCGTGGCATATTTGATATGCCAAAAACAGTAACAACAAATCTCACACTGGAGACATTACTGGTGTCCGCTCGAGCAAACCGATGAACAATGGGAGGACAGTGCTACAGTGCTATCCCAGATCAAAGACCTGTCCCAAGAAGCTGAGCCCAGCCCCAAGTCGAGGACACGCAGGAGGAGACACATGCCACCAGCTGCCTTACCACTTGCTCCAGGACCAGAAGTAACTCATCGTCGAACAAGACGGCCTGGAGCACATCGTGCAGAGCTGTCTGCTGCTGGGCCGGCAGCTCCGTGAAGGGCTGGAAATCCTCCTCCAGGAGGCGGGCGGCTGTGGGGCGGCAGAGAGGCCTCCTGAGTGCCTGCGTGCCTAACCAGCCCAGTCAGGCCAGCCGCTTCGGGCTCTTAAAGCAGAGTGGCCTCTCTTCTGCAGGGGCACTTCAATTGCAGCTGGTCCCAGAACTAACGGGGCCCTAAATGCCGCCCCAAGTGTGCCGGTAACTAAACTACTCCAGAGCTAAGAGAGAAGCAGGGAGAGGGGCAGAGAAGGGGGTGGAGGTGGGGGACCGACACACAGCTTAGTTCCAGCATCACGCTCATCCCTGATGACTCACTAAGTGTTCATTAAGTCTAATCAACTACTTCCTGTGTCCCTTGCAGAAGAAAATTATCATAGCGAAATAAACATCAGTCGGTACTTTTATAATGCTCCGGAGTCCGATCCCAAAGTGTTTTGCGTGTCGGAACACATGTCAGATTGTGTGCCCTATCTACACATTTCTCAAAGGAGCCAGCATTCTACCTTTTTAAAAACTTTATCTAAGAACCAGACCTAGCAGTTTTTTTGGGGGAAAGGGGTCACCCAGCAGCGCTCTATGATTCCTGGACTTTCTGGCAAACACAAATTCCTCCTCCTCCTCTTCCTCCTCCTCCTCCTCTTCCTCCTCCTCCTCCTCTTCCTCCTCCTCCTCCCCCCTCCTCTTCTTCCTCCTCCTCCTCCCCTCCTTCTCCTCCTTCCCTCCTCCTCCTACTGCTGCCTGGGAAAGGGACCACATCCTGCCTCATGGAGCTTAGAGCTTTCAAAGCTGCAGGATGCCTGAGCCTTTCTCCCTAGCACCTCGACAACTGCTGTTAGAAGAGGCCAAGCACGGAGATAAAAGCTTCATCTGCTGCACCCACTGCATCTACTGCATGAACTCAGGCCCTGCACTGTCCACCAGGGCAGAGCTGTGTGTATAAACACACACACACACACACACACACACACACACCTTTGCCACCACCACACGAACACACACAACCACCTGTAGTGAAGGTAAAGTTCAGCACAGGGCATTAAACAGACCCCCTGGGGAGGGGCATATTATGTTGGCCAACTGGGGAGCAAAAACACATAGGATCTGTCTGAGCCAGGCAGGGCTCCCCTTCTCCTACTTAACAAGTTCCCGAGGCAGCCCACAGGCTCCTGTGGCATCCCTTGGACCCCAGTCAGGGCTACAGGTCCAGCGGGGCTGTGGCTCAAAGCCCTGACACCACATTGCTTACATGGATGCTGAGGATGTCACCCAGTTGCCAGTGGAGAGTAGGCAGCCTCTCCTGACCCACTGGGTTTGCCTTCTCCCTGCCCGCCTCCTTCTCCTGTCTGTGCACTCTCACCCGACTCCCGCCCCCATCCCAAGAAACCTACTTCTTTTTCCTGGAGACTTAGGGGAACCCCTCAAGGGAAGTGCAGAAAGTCTGGGAGCCCCACCTGTAATTCTTAGCCCACTAGGCCGTCGGTTCAGTGCCAGGCCCAAGGATATGGTGCTGCTCCAGCAGTGCGAGGGTACCTGGGCCACCCCACGGGTGCCCGGGGTCCTCCAGAGCGGCACCCAGGCTATGCTCAGGTGCCCGTGTGGTGGCGGGAATCAAACCCACATCCGGCATGTGCCCTAACCACTGCGTTATCTCCTGGCTCTGAAACCAACTCCCTAAGTAGCAAAGGTGCAGAGAGCAGAGGGAAGGGCTGGAGTGAGTCCTGGCTCCATTCCTGTGGAGAGATTCCATGACAGCTCACATGGTGCTGACCATGCCTTGCTCCTCTGGGCACCAGGGCTGAGAATATGATGAACCACCTGCAGGTGGGGCATCTGTGAGAGCCTGCGGGTCACGGACACAGACTGGCTTGCCCCACAGACTCACTGAGCCTATGAAGTTCCTCCCAGGTGTTCCCAGGGTCCCACCCAGCAGAGATCAGGCACAACTGCCCACTGTTCCCATCCCAAAAGCCATGCCATGTCACCTGGTAGGTCCGAGGCTCTGCCCAGCCCACCCAGTACCTTGCTTTAGAACCCTCAAGGGCTGCTGCATGCCATCGGGCATGTCCCCGAAGTGGAACTCGCGGAAGGGCAGTGGGTCCATGGATGCGTAGCGGCTCTTCTGCTCCAGCTCGAAGCCGCCGCTCTTCCCTTGCAGGAGGCAGAACTCTGATGCAGGGAGGATGCAGGTCAGTCAGCCCATGGCATCAGGACATCACCCTGAGCCCCCCAAACCCCTTCCATACATGTGCTGCTGCAGAACCCAAGCCCAGATGAGCAGTAGCTCTTTATTTTTCTCAAGGTTTTATAGTATTTTTTAATTGAATCACCATGAGATATAGTTACAAAGTTGTTTATGATTGAGTTTCAGTCAATGTTCCAACTCCCATCATTTCACTAGTGTACATTTCCCATCACCAATGTCCCAAGTTTCCCTCCTGCCCGCCTCCCCCCCACACACACACACATGCACACACTGCCTCTATAGCAGACACTTTCCCTCTCTTTCTCTCTCTTTCTCTGTCTCTGTCTCTCTCTAATTCTGTCTTGTCTCTGTCTTTCTCTGTCTCTATCTCTGTCTTGTCTCTGTCTCTCTCTGTCTCTGTATCTCTGTCTCTGTGTCTGTCTCTGTCTTTGTCTCCTTCTGTCTCTCTGTCTCTGTCTCCTGTCTCTCTATCTCTGTCTCTGTCTCTGTCTCTCTCTCTCTCTCTCTCTTTCTCTCTCTCTCTCTCTCTCTTTCCTTTTGGGTATTGTGGTTTGAAATACAAGTACTTTTAAAATGTTATTATGTAGATCCCTTTACCTACTTTCAGCGCTCAGCGTGATTATTTTCAGCTACTATAGTCATAGTGATCCCTTCCCTATCCTAAGAGCAGTGGCTCTTAACAGACAGGAAACCATCTCTCAGTGTCAAGAGCATCACCTGAGCCCTTGACACAGAACACAAGACACACACAACTCAACCAAATCTGAATGAGATCTGTTCAATGTAATGGAACTGAGATTGAGTCATTGATACTTAAATGTTTAAGAGCCCAAAACCCAATAATAAAATACACAGCAATAAAAAAGGAACTACTCATTTCTGTGTTTGAATGAATGAATCTCACAAACACAGTCAGTGTGTAAAACAAGGCATAACACGATATTTTCTCTCTGGATAACATAAAAGTAAAAAAGACCTTTAAAAAAAAGGACTTATCCTGGGGCCAGAGAGATAGTCTTGGGGAGACAGCACTTGCCTCCCACACAGCCAACCTGAGTTTGTTCCCGACACCCCATATGGTTCCCCAAACCCCACCAGGAGTGATCCCTGAGCTCAAAGCCCTGAGCACCACCAGGGATGGTGGGTGGGGGGTCTGGTGGGAGACATCACTGGGGAGAGGGAGCACAGGTCTGACCCTCCAGAAGTTCTCACCAAAAAGGCAAAACTTGAAGTGGATAAAGCAATTCTGGGTAGTTATGAGGGGATCTGGTGGTACTGAGGAAAGGGTTCTGGGGGCAAGGGCATTTTCCTCGCCCCCGCTCCTCCCCCCATGGGACAAGGAGGGGTTGGGTCTCCCCTCGAAGTTTCAAAGGGCCAACAGGATCCTGACCAAGACACTGGCACCCCAAAAGTGGGAGATGAGGCGTCTCTGACAGCGCCCCCTGCCTGCAGGTCTGTGCTCCTGCAGCCTGATGAGAACACCCGGGGCTCCAGCAAGAGAAAATAGATGGGGGGAGAAGCGGAACTGGCCCGGGTACAGCCCGGAGTCACCGCAGAGGGCAGCCTGACCACCAAGAAGCAAAGGCAGCGCAGCGGGCAGCGGGCAGTAGGGGGCCGAGGCTGCCCGGGCCAGGCGGGATAGCAGCCCGGAGCCGCCTCCCGGCTCCCAGGGGCGCCTCCTCTGCAGCACAAAGAGGAGTTTATTTTCAGAGGCAGCCAGATAAAGGGCCTGGAATGGAAATGCAAATGGGCCAGCAGTTCGGGCCAGGCCGAGGCTTTCCCAGCCCTTCTGAAAAAACGGGAGACCCGTGGGAGCAACAGCACCGCGACAACGCCTGGCCGAGCAGGCGCCAGCACCCCCCACATGCAGGAAGGGCACCAGCACGGACACCCCCCGCCCTCCCCGCGCCACAGCGGGGCTGAGTGAGCAAAAGGCCTTGGAAAGGTCACACCTCCCCTGCCCGGCCCCCAGGACAAGCCACCAAAGTCTCAGGCAGGCCCTGAGCCCAGCTACCCCTGCCGGGACAAAGACTGGACAACTCGATCTTTTAATGTGGCAAACAAGGAAGCCGCCACCAGTCCCAGGGTCGGAAGGCTGCACTCCGGACTGTCCCACGCTTGCCCCACCCCTGTCTGCTCTAGGACAGCGCCTCAAAACTTGCACTGTTGGTGGAGTAAGGAAAGCCTCTTTAACAAATTGTGCTGGCATCACTGGACGGCTACATGCAAAAAATTGGGCTCAGATCTCTGCCTAGCACCATGTACAAAAGTAAGATCAAAATGGATTAAAGACCTCAACATCAGACCAGAC
>JAOXYA010497907.1:0-14790 GCA_028565675.1 Sorex palustris | reverse complement strand
AACAGTTACAAAGCTTTCCAGTTTAAGTCTTGGTCATACAATGATACAACCATCCCTCCACCAGTACACATTTTCCACCACCAAGGACCCCAGTATATCTCCCATCCCACCCCTCCCCCTGTCTGTGTGGCAGAAGATTTCCACTTTACTTTCTCTCCACTTTGATCACATTCAATGTTATGACAAAAGACCCAACATTATTATTTGGAATTTTCCTCAACAATCAGACCTGCCAAAAAGGCATCATTAGATCATTTGTTTTCTATTGTTGATTACGAAGAGCATATGATGTCGTGGATCGCGTGATTTTGGATTTCTGATGTTTTAGTAATAAATCTGGAGGGATTTCTGCCAAAAGCTGCTGGTTTCTGAGATTGATTTGTGTGCTTCTGGGATCACGGCCATTCAGGAGCCAAAGGAACCGTTTGTGGGCGGTATATTTATTTATTCTTTATATAGGAGTCACACCAGGCTGTGCTGGTGGGAGGGACTCATGGTAGTGCTTTTGGATCCAGATCATGCTGGGGATCAAACCTGGGCTTCATGCCTGAAGAACCTGTGCTCTAGTCCTTTGAGACATCTCCCTGCCCCAAATGATACTCTTTTGGAGAGAAGGAGTGGGGGGGGACCACACCTGTCGGCACTCAGGAGATCATATGCTATACTGAGGAAGGAACTGGGGTTAGTGACATACAAGGCAAGTGCCTTCACACCTGTATTATCTCTCAGGCCTTTAGTTACACTCTTCTAAAGTTATTAAGATTTTAACCTAGAGTAACAAATATGCAAGTTATTTAATTACGCATTTGAAATTGGAATCATGGGTCAAATTATCTAAAACATAAATATCTAAATATAGATTGTTCCTTATCAAAATGTATTTGTAATATGGATGATCTACCTTTTCATTTCTACATTTAACTCCAAAATCTTCCAAAGCTAAAAATATCTTTCCAGGGGACTGAGCCCTGGAAAATATAGCAGGTAGGGCATTTGCCTTGTATGCAGCTGAGCTGAGGTTCAACCCCTGGCATCCCATATGGTCCCCCAAGCACCACCAGGAATAATTCCTGAGCACAGAGCCAGAAATAATCCCTAAGCATCACTGGGCGTGACCCAAAAAGCAAAATAAATAAATAAATAAAAACATCTTTCCACCAAATAAAATGCTTTTGCTAGAAAGGCAGCTCAATAGATGGAGCATATAATGTGCATGTGGGAGTCCTGGATTCCATCCCTAGCATTGCATGGTCCCTGGAGTGCAACCAGGCATTACTCTTGAGCACTGAGCTGGAAGTATCACCTGGGTGATACAAATTGTGACCCAAAAATATGAAAAAATTTTTTCTTAAAAACATAATCTGTTAGGGACCAAAGAGATAGGATAGGGTTAAAGTCACTTGCCTTGCATGCACATTGCAGTTCAATTCCTAGTAACCTCTGTTATCCTGAAGACCACACCCAGTGGTGCTCAGGGCTTTCTCCTGGCTTTGTGTTTAGGGATCACAGAACCAGGAAAACCCTTGAGCACCTGTGGGTGTAGTCTAAAATCCCTTCCATTAAAAAAAAAAAATCTAGTATTTACTTTCTAGAACAAGTTAGGAGATTTTTTTTCAGCTACTTCCATTTCAGCACAAGATTCAAGGAAGAATTTAAGATCTAGAAACAGAAACCTCTAAAACAACTTCTTTTATACCCACAAGTTACAAGTCTACTTTTCTCGACACTGCGTATATTTTTCAAGATGAAATTAAAGTCTTTTAAATACATTCCTCTTTTAAAGAACCTACATTTAAGTCCAAATGTCTCCCTTCAATTTTGAACTTTCAAAGCTCTGTGCAGCTCATTCTCATGCATTGGGAGCCAGATACAGTGAGAACATAAAACATTGAAAAGCTGCACCTTCAGTGCTTATCAGACTGGCGGACCCTATCATTTGGAGCCGTACTTGGATTGAGGATTCAGGCAAAAGGTTAGTAGCACCATTTCTGGAAACAGAATTCAAGCATTTGGGAAGAAGAGGGACTCAAGTTTGACATGCTTATTCCAAACGTGACCCTACTTAGCTGGTTGGTGGTACATGGCTTCCTTGGGAGAGACTTAAACCTGTCTTTTCTTCCAAGAAAATGGTGAGAGATAGGAGGCAATTTTCAGTCGCCTGTGGGGTAAATTTAAGAATTTGACTGTGAACTATTGGTGCCCTCCTTGATATACCAGTTGACTGTTGGTACTTTTGTGGGAGCTGAAAAAGGGGAATTTGAAGTAACATAGAAAAGAGAGAGTCTCAAGCAATATGGTGGCAGCAGAGGCCGGAGGAAAAGTTCAAGATAAGGGAGAAAGTTTTTAATGTAGTGAAGGAAGCTGAGGAATTATACCTTGTTTGTTTGTTTGTTTGTTTGTTTGGGGGTTTTGTTTGTTTGTTTGTTTGTCTATTTTTTTGCCACAACCTGAATCTGCAGTGCTCAGGGCTTACTCCTGGCTATGCACTCAGGAATCTCTCCCGATGGGGTTTGAGGGACCATATGGGGTACTGGAGAGCTAAATATTGAATCTAGGTTGGCTGCATATAAGACAAGTACCCTGCCTGCTGTTAGGTTAATACCTTGTAAATACCCACTGTAGCCCAGCAGCCTCCAGAAGACTGGCAGTGTGATTTGAAATGAAGAAGCAGAACATCTGGAAGGGCCAAGAGTGAGATACAGAACCACGTTGATTATAGAACCAGATTGCAGTAGGAGGTGAGGCCAAAGCAGGCTGGTGCTTCCCTCCCTCCTCATATGGGCATGGAAGGGGACTTGGTGCTGACCAGAATGAGGGCTTAGGTGATGGTATTTAGAAATTAGAGAAAATGGAGATTCCAAAGAATAGAAGGTTGAGGAAACCCCAGCCAGTGGAACTTGGGTTAATGGAGGATGTGGCCACATGCTTTTTATTTATTTATTTATTTATTTATTTATGAATCACCATAAGGTATAATCACAGACTTACAAACTTTCGTGCTTATGTTTCAGTCATACAATGATCGAGTAACCATCCCTCCACCAGTGCCCATTCTCCATCACCAATGTTCCCAGTATCCCTCTCACCACCACCCCCATCCCCCGCCCCCGCCCCCGCCCCCGAGTCAGCCCCCTTCCCCACCTCTGGGCCACATGCTTTTTAAAGGAAACTTTACTCAGGAGAAGATGATGGGCTGCTTCCTGCCATTATCCTAGGGCCTCTCATTTGTGCTGAACTACAGGATTCTATTCCACTACTTCTGGCTACTCAGCATCTCATCGGACAGTGAAGGCTTCCTAGATTCTCTTTCTCAGCCAATGCTAATAAAAGAAAGTTTAAGCCTCTCCTATCACGAGGCAGGAAATGAATCATTTGACAACCGGGGTACCAAGTTCTCTGAAACTCCTTTAGTAGCTTCAAGATTTCTGAATTTTGCACTCTTCAAAATCAGCAGAATGTTTGACTTAAATTGTTTTAGGGCTATTTACCTTCACAGCCCTCTGATTTCACTTTATTTAAAGGTTAAAAAAAAACACAGGATTTTGGGGGTTGGAGAGATAAGGCAGGTAAGGCACGTGTCTTGCATGTGGTCGATCTGAATTTGATCCCTGGAATCCCATATGGTCCTCTGAGCACCACCAGGTGTGGACCCTGAGTTTCACTGGGTGTGACTCAAAAAGTTTTTTTTAAAAAAATTAAAAACCAGTAAAAAAAAAAAGACACAACAAAAACAGGGTTTAGGAGGGACTATGGCCCAAAAAAAAACAGATCGATATGTTGTGATTTTGTGATTTTGTGATGGCCCAAAACAAACAGATCGATATGTTGATTAAGTTTGTCACATCACTGGCTAATCACCACAGAGGAAATGATGAAAGGGTTCTTACTGTAGCAAAGACTCACACATTGGTCTTTATTTGCCTCCTTTAATAATGATTCACGAGCCGTTTTTATCTGTCAGGCTGTTAGGCTTCACAGTGTCTTCCTTTGTGTAAATAAATGGAGGTTTTGAGAATTAACGCTACTTGCTGACTTCCTTTCATTTCCCCTTTGGCCCAGATGGAGGATGAGTGAGGCAATTCAAAAGAGGAAGTGCCATGTTCAGACCATGGTGGCCTGGTAATTGGCATTTCTTCCCTTCAAACCTTCATAGCTTATTCTGGCTCTCTAGAGGAGTGTCCTAACCCAGCAAAAGCCTTCCACCCCTTAGTGAAGACAGATCCAAGAACACATTAAGGAGACACGCTAAAAATGAATGAGTGATAGTGAAGACTCTTCCACTTGATGTCAGTAAACAGTTTGATGTCCTACAACTTAAACTTGGGCGACATGGTCGAGTCTGCCTGGTTGGTAGTTCCTGTTGGCACCACCCTGGCAATCTAGTGGGGATTGTGTGTGGTTTGACAGCCTCTTTGGGCAGAGGGGAGGTAGAGGAGCAAGGGTATGGAACAAAATATATTTTTTCTGCCTTAAGATTGAAGAAAAGTTCATGCACAGTTGAGCAGAGCTCTAGTAATAAATATGCTTCACTGTCCTGTGAAGAAACACACTGCACTTCGCATTGATTCTTCTCATACTACAAGGGTCTTTCCTGGTGGAATGGAGAAATCCTTGTGGGCCTTTGTGCACACCATGGTAATTGCACAATGAAAGCATTGCCAAGAAAAGAGATTCACCTCAGCAGTGCATCTTAACACACCTATAAAACATTCTCCTCCCTTCATTTCAGCACAATGGTAAGCTGGTCAGCTTTCACCTTGAGAACAGGATGTAGTTTTTCTTTTCGCCCTATATGATATAATCATGAAATGCACGTGAAGCCAAGTGACTTCTTTCTTTGTCCCCCTAAAAGTGTAGACATAGGGGCTCAAGAGATAGCCCAAATGGCTTAATTCAGACTTTGCTGCAAGAGGTCTGGTCGTCTGGTCTCAAGCTCCAGTACCACATGGTATCCTGAGCATTACCAGGAGCACTAGTGAATGTACACTCACAAATATATCATTACAGTTTGCAATACAGGTACAAAGAGGTCATTGTGTTTGTTCTGGGCGTTTAGTGTTTTTATCGGGAAGGTAAGGCTGGGGTGGGATTTTTTTAAGTGGGTGGCAGCTTTGGGGTGTGTTCGTGACTGCTAAGGCTTCCTGTAGAATTGGGAAGTGAGGGGAGGCAGCCCATCCGAACCCCGAGAAAGCCTGGGGATTTCAGTCACAAAACCTGTATACCCAAATTTCCAGCTGCTTTTATCTCAATGAGGTTCATCTGGATATGGTGGAGTCTGGCCCAGTGGTATGGTGGCAATTTCAGATTGCGGGAGCAAGTGGCTGCCAGGGGCTCTGCTTGGGTGGGCACCAGGCTGACCCACCACCCTCCGATTTACCCTGGTCTGTTCAGCAGGTCCAAGATGAACTGCGGGGTTTGATCTCTTTGGAGGTTTATGTATGGGTCTCTGAAGCAAGGCAGATAAATGAGCTTGTATAGCTGAGCTGGAGGCAGTTGGTGAGTGTGGTTCCCACATACCTAACTTTTGGCTATTATAATTTCTCAGGCTGGAGCGGTAGCACAGCCAGTAGGGCATCTGCCTTGCATGCGGCCAACCAGGCCAACCCGGGTTCGATTCCTCCACCTCTCTCAGAGAGCCGGTAAGCTACTGAGAGTATCTCGCCCGCACAGCAAAGCCTGGCAAGCTCCCCGTTGACGTATTCGATATGCCAAACACAGTAACAACAAGTCTCACAGTGGAGACATTACTGGGCCTGCTTGAGCAAATCAATGAACAACGGGAAGACAGTGACAATTTCTCGAAAAACTTGGTCCCAAATTGTTGGGGTCTGGCCAGAGGCACAGTGGCAATTTGGGGGTATCAGGAAGCCTGAAGGCACCATCAGGCTGCTGATGCCCTCGCCCCGCAGGGACAGGCTGACCTGCTGACGGCACCGCATGCCCTCAACCAGTGTTTTTCACTCCTCATTTTCGACATTTTCTGGATCCGTGTTTTTGGTTTCTGATTTTTAAAAATCTTTTAAAGATTGATTGAGGTTCTGTGATGTGCAATTGCTGTTATGATGCTTTCCCATGCACATGATTTCAACATCACACCCCTCACCTGTGTACCTCCCTGCCTCCCCAGGGACCCCAATGCCCCTCCCCCTTTCAGACCATCCCCACTGCCAATTCCACGTGAGGAGCAGTCCTCCTACCATGTGGCCTCTTGCTACCTTGCGAGTGTCTCTGAGAAACGGAAAGCATCTGTGTTTGGGTGAAGAGCAGTCTGTGCTGTTGTGGGGTAATCTCCTTGTGGCTCTGATTTGCACTTCCTGCATCTTCACTAAACCGCTTAGTTATTTGCAGGAGATAAGATAACAATGTTAGAAAACACAAAAGAAAGGCTCCTGGCCCCTGCCAGTGCCCTTGTCTTGGCTTTGACAATCTGTGAGTGTTTTCCCGATTCTCTGAGTTTGGGTTCTCCTCTCCTTTTCCCCTCTCACCTAATTGCTCCTGCTGAGACTTGTAGAACTATGTGGTCAGGCTGTGGTGAGGGGGAACCGTGCTGATCTGGTCATTCCTCTCAGGGGAAGACTGTGTTTGGGTGTGGTGTCAGCTACGATTGCCTATTACATTTTGTCTTAGCACAGCGGTAGGGCGTTTGCCTTACAAGCAGCCAACATGGCTGACCCGAGTTCGATTCCTCCGCCCCTCTCGGAGAGCCCGGCAGCTACCGAGAGTATCTCACCCGCACGGCAGAGCCTGACAAGCTACCAGTGATGTACTCGATATGCCAAGGACAGTAACAACAAGTCTCATGATGGAGACGTTACTGGGCCTGCTCGAGCAAATTGATGAACAACGGGAGGACCGTGCTATGCTATGCTTTGAAAAAAGTTCACTGATGTACTTTTTCATGAATCTATTTTACTTGGGTTTTGTTGTTTCGTTTTGGTTTCTGTCTGGATGCCTCCAGCGCTGCTCAGGGCTTACTCCTGGCTCAGCGCTCAGGAATTATTCCTGGTGGTACTCAGGGTTGTGGGATGTGTGGGACCAAATCTATTTCACGCCTCCTCCCCCTAGCTCCCCAGTGTTCCCGTGGCCTGGCAGTCGCACCCACAAACTGCCCCTGGCACCATAGAATCTCATCAACGGCCAAGATCCAGAGACTATGAAATAAGCTCCTGGAGGGGAGTGACACAGAACATCCTGGAGTGTGGCCGACCTCTTACACTCTAGCCCATTGATGTACTGAAAGTGGCTGTTCTTGCGTTCTTCTTGGTCTTAAGAGAATGGCTTTCGGGGGTATAGTGCCGCCAGCAGCTCAATCTGTACCTGTGAGGCGAGTGCATCAGCAGCCTGATGGCACCTTCAGACTTCCAGGTACCCCCAAATTGTTACTGTGCCTTTGGCCAGACCCCCACAACTTGGGGCAAAGTTTACCAAGAAAGTAAATGGCCAAAAGTTAGGTATGTGGAAGACACATCCACAAACCACCTCGGGCTCAAGCTGTATAATTGGAGGCATGGCCTCTCTGGTTCCTGATCTAACTGCTTAATAGCCATGAACCCAGAGACTCAGAAACAAATCTTGAAACCCAACGGCTTTTGGCAGAAATGCGTCCGGTCCCTGCAGTAGGTTACTGGTGCTGGGCCAACCCAGATGGGAATAGATCCGTGCCTTGGCCTGTTCACCCTGGAGGCCCGATGGCCACCATCCTCCAGAGGCCACTGGACAGTGAGGTTTGGGCCTGCAGTGACAAGACATGTGGGGCCTCACGAGATAGGGGTGGAGCCAGCCCTTTCCTCCCCACCCCAAGGAGCCAGCCCTTTCCTCCCCACCCCAAGGAGACCCTGAGTCGCCGCCCACGAATGGCCTCTCTGGCTCCCGATCAAGCTGCTTAACAGCCATGATCCCAGAGACTCAGAAACAAATCTCGAAACCCAACGGCTTTTGGCAAAAATGCGTTCGGACCCCACAGTAGGTTACTGTCGCCGGGCCACCCCAGGGGGGAAAGGGTGCTGTCCCTCCGCCTGCTCCCCCTTGGTGGCTCGGTGGTCGCCGCCATCCTCCAGAGGCTACTGGTCAGGCTTGGGCTCGCAGTGATGAAACTTGTTGGGCCTCACGGGATGGGGGTGGAGCCGGTCCTGTCCCCCCCACCCCAACAAGACCCCAAGTCATCACCCACGAACGGCCTCTCTGGCTCCTGATCAAGCTGCTTAACGGCCATGATCCCAGAGGAGACTCAGGAGCAAATCTCGGAACCCAACAGGTTTTGGCAGAAATCCCTCCAGACTTAAGTGTTAAAATTTTGGAATTTCAAAATCACGCGGCCACTACTGCAGCCACGCAACATCATATGTTATTCATAACCAGCAATAGAAAACAAATTGTCTACTGTTACCTTTTCAGCAGATCTGAGTGTTGAGGTAAAATCTCAAATAATAATGGTGGGTCTGGTGTCAAAATATTGAATGTGATCAAAGTAGAGAGTAATGTGGAAAATCATCTGCCCCTCAGGTAGGGGGAGGGTGTGGGATGGGGGTATACTGGGGTTTTTGGGGTGGATAATGGGCACTGGTGAAGGTACGGGTGTTTCATTGTATGACTGAGAATTAGACCCGAAAGCTTTGTAACTGCTCTCACAGTGATTCAATAAATAAATCATAAAAAATTTTTTAAAAAGTAAGGTGGAGTTCATGCACAATTCAATTAGCTAATAATCAGTTGCTGAATAAATAGCAGTACTCCTACATAAAAAAAACTATAGTGAACAAAAACCACATAGTAATGGAATAAAGATAGGCTCTATGATCAATGTGTCAGAATAGAATGACAAAGTAAAAGCAATCATATATATAGGGGTTTGTACTTAGATATTCTATTCTGACCTATTGGTAAGAGAGTCTATCTTTATTCCAATATCATACTAAGTTTTGACAAAAGAGATGAGACCATGAGATGAAGACATGCTCTTCAAAAAATGGTGCCAGCAAAACTGGATACCCAAGTGTAAAAAAATAAAACTCTATCTATATCTCACACCTTATGTAAAGTCAAGTCAAAGTGGAACAAAGATCTCGAGATCAGACCAGAAAATATAAAATACATTGAGAAAAATACAGGCAGAATGCTCCAAGATCTGGAACTCAGAGGTATCTTCTAAGATAAGATGCCACTGGCAAAGGCAACAGAATAAAAAAATGAACAAATGGGTCTACATCAAACTAAAGTTTCTGCATGGCAAAAGTACACAAAAGATCAACAACAAAAAGCCCCAAACCTTATTTAAAATGGGGAGAGAGCCCCCCATGAGTGAGTCCTCGGCTCCTGAACGACCATGATCCCAGAGGCACACAAACCAATCTGGGAACCCAGCAGCTTTGGGCAGAAATGTGTCTGAACTATGCATTAAGCTACGGTGCTGTGTCCCCCCTCCCTGGGTGGGAAAGAGTGTCTGTCCCTTCCGCTTTTTTTCCCCCCAGCAGCATGGTGGCCACCACCTCAGAGACTATTGGGCAGCCAGGTATGAGCCGGCAGTGATGGGGCACCCATGGCCTCATGGTGGGGGGGGTGGAACCGGCCCATCCTTCCTGCCACGCTGAGACCACGAGTTGCCCCCCACGAGCAGCTCTCTGACTCTGGAACAGCCATGATCCCAGAGGCACACAAGCCAGTCTGGGAACCCAGCAGCTTTTGGCAGAAATCCCTCCATACTTAATTAGTAAAGTATCAGAAATCCAAAATCACAGGGCTGCGACATCATATGCTCTTCATAATCTGCAATAGAAAACAAATTATCTAATGATGCCTTTTCAGCAGGTCTGATTGTTGGGGGGAAAATTCCAAATAATAATGGTGCATCTTTTGTCAAAATAATGAGTGTAATCAAAGTAGAGGGAGAGTTAAATGGAAATCATCTGCCACACAGGCAGGGGGAGGGGTGGGATGGAGGTATACTGGGGTTCTTGGTGGTGGAAAATGTGCACTGGTGAAGGGATGGGTGTTTGATCATTTTATATGACTGAGACTTAAACATGAAAGCTTTGTAGTTGTGCTCATAGTGATTCAATAAATAAATAAATAAATAATTAAATTAATTAATAAAATGGGGAGAGAAAATGAACAGGTACTTCTCTGAGGAAGACCAATGGATATCCAAGAGGCACATGAAAAAATGTTCATCATCATTTATTATTAGGGAAGTCCAAATCAATGAGATACTATCTCACCCCAATGAGAAAGTCACATGTCAAAAAAATAAGAACAATCTGAGTTGGCAGGAATGTGATGAAAAATGAACTCTCATCCATTGCTGATGGGAATGTTGCCTGGTTAAAACAAAGTGGAAAACAGTATTGATGATTCTCAGCAGACTTAAAATTGAGCTGCCTTATGACACAGCAGTTTCGCTTTGGGGTATTTACTGCCTGGAGAAAAAAATCATTCAAAAGGATGTTAGCGCACCATAATTCACTATAGCACTCTAAAGTTGTTCAGATTTGGAATTACCCTAGATATCCAACAATAGATCAGTTGATCATGAAGATGTGGTGTATGCACACAAACACACACAATGGAATACTGCACAGCTGTAAATAATGATGAAATCATTCAATTTGATGTAACTTTGATGGACCTGAAAGATATCATGTTAAATGAAGTAAGCCACAAAAAGAATAAACACAGTATAATATCACTTGTACATGCTATTTAGAGTAACTGAATGAGGAAATGTAATAGTATAAAGGGGGGTGCCTAGATCACCCTTAGTCCCAAATAAAAAGGAGGAGAAGGAAAAGGAAAGATAATGAGTGGAGGGTGTGGGGAGAACAGACAGATGAGAAGCAACTGGGGATAAGAGTCATCAGCGGTGTTAAGAAATGTTCAAGCTAAATATTCAGACTACAGAGTCAACAATAATCAGGAGATCCAAACATTGATAAACAAATTTAAAAGTGCCTGTTGAAATATCAGGCTTAGGATGGGGATGTAGGAGAGGGAACTTCTTCTCACGGGTAGAGGGACGTTGACACTGATGGCAGGATTGGTGAAGAAACAGTGCATGTCTCAAATATAACTATGAATAACTCTGTAAATCATGGTGCTATGATAAAATAAAATTTGGGAGAAAATTCAAAGTGGATCACAAATATAGTGAGATTTTTTTAGAAACTATAAAGTATATTGAGGAAAATATAGATTTGGATCTTAAAGGCATCTTCAATGATCTGATACCACTGGCAAAAGTGACAGAATCAAAAATAACCAAATGAGACTACATCAAATTAAAGAGTTTCTGTATGACAAAAGAAACGTGGGCTAAAACGTAAAAGACATCTAACTGAATGGGAAAATACACATCAGTTAAAGAGTATACGAAGTACAAGGATACATGATATATGAGGTACAAAGATCAACAACAACAACAAATCGCAAAACTCCTACTAAAATGTGGAAAAAGAAAGGATTACTTCTCAGAGTAAAACATGTGGATGGCCAGTAAGTATGTGAATAAATGCTCAGAATTACTTATTAATGAGAAATCCAAATCAAGATAACAATGAGATACTATCTCACACCAATGAGAAAGGCATATATCAAAAATACTGGGAACAATCTGTGTTGGTCATATGTGGTGGAAAAGGAAACTTCATCCACTAATGGTGGGAATATTGTCAGGTCCACCCACATGAAAACAGTTTGGAGAGTCCTCAGTAAACTTAGAATTGAGCCGCCATATGACCCACCAATTCCACTTTTAGGCATCCACCCCCTAAGCAAAAAACATGCATTCAAAAACCATTATTCATTGCAGCACTTTGTACAATATCTACTATATGGAATCAACCTAAGAGTCCAACAACAGAAGAATGGATTATGAAGAAGTGGTATATCTTCACAATGGCATACTATGCAGCTACAAGAAATGATGAAATTAAGCAATTTGCTGCAACTTGGTTAGAACTGGAAGATGTCATGTTGAGTGAAATAAGTCAAAAGAAAGGCAAACACAGAAAGATGTCCCTTATCTGTGGTATATAGAATAACTGGACAGGTAGATGTAGTGTAGTAAATTGAGTAGTACCTATATCACCCTTGGTCCCAGAGTATAGGAAGGAGAACAGAGAAGGAAAGAATCAAGGGGAGGCAAGAATATGAGGGTGGGAAGTCATGGGGAACACCGGCAAGGGCCTTGGGCTTACTGGTGATGTGGGAGATGGTGCTGCTATGTACCCAAAGCACAGACTCAGCAACACTTTAGCCAACAGAACTATACCACATCTACTGAACTTGGAAAGGTGTCTGTCCAGGTGACAGGCAGAAACAGGGCGAAGGGACAAGAGGGAGCATGGGAATTCTGGTGGAGGAAGCTGACATTTGTGGTGGGATTGATATTGTAATACAACTAAGGCCCATCTATTAATAACTCTGTGAATCACAGCTTTTTAATTAATTTCAAAATAAATGAATAAATAAAAAGGAAAAATTAGAGTAGTATTCTATATTGTATAGGTACAATAGATTTTTTTTTCAATCTGTTCTTGACACTTGGGTTGTTTCCAGATTTTGGTTATTTTGAAAAATGTTGCAATGAATATATGAGTGAAAATGGTGAAAATGTCTTTTTCTGAGTAGAATTTTTGGGTACTTGGGGTAGATGACAAGATGTACAGTTTCTGAGTCATGTGAAAACTAAATTCCTTGTTTTTTTGAGGAGCATCTCTGTTGTTTTCTAAAGAAGTTGGACCTGTCAACATTTTCACCAGCAGTGAATGAAGCTCCCTTTCCCCCCACATCCAATCCAACACTGTTTCTTTTTGTTCTTGTGATGTTTGCCAGTCTCTCAGGTATGAAATTATATCGCATTGTTATTTTGATTTGTATTCCCTGATGATAATTGATAGAGAGCATTTTTCATATATCTTTTGGATATCTATATGTTTCCTTTGAAGAAGTTTCTGGTTATCTATTCCCCCATTCTTTAATGGGTTGTTTGTCTTTTTTCTTGTCAAATTCTACCAGTTCTCTTTTTCTCTTTTTACATTTCCCCCTTTTATTCTTGCTTTTGTACAACTCTTCTTCAAATCATTTGGTGTAGACATGTCAGCACCATCTGCATAGAGAGCTAAAGACTAGGTTTAAATGATATTTTAAAGCTGTGCTTAATTAAAAAGCTGTGATTCACAGAGTTATTTGGAGCCAGAGAGACAATGCAGCTGGCAGGGAATTTTACTTGCACACAGCTGACCCAAATTATATCCTCCACCCTATTTGGAATACTGAGCACTGCCAGGAGTGATCCCTGAGTACAGAGCAAGGTGTAAGCCTTGGACACCTCTGGCTGTGTGCCAAAAACCAAAATTAATAAAATTAAAAATGAGCTTTCAGCAGGAAGTGGCTCCTTAGCACGGAGTGGAAAGTAGACCCTATTCACTACGAGATGTGTAACCCCTGCCCCTTAAGATAAAGGGAAAAGAAAAAAGAGGAGGAGCTAAGTGATGCAAGCAAGTAGTGGGTCCTTTAGTGACCCACATAGAGGTGTGTCCTCCCACCTGGCCACTAGAGCTACTCATAGCATGTGAGCCTCCAGCTTCTTTCTTTCTTTTTCTTTTTTCTTTTTAAATTCTTTAATTTTTATTAGTGAGACACCATGAGGTACTGTTGTAGACTTAAAAATTTTTGCCCTTGCCACTGGTGGAGGGATGGGTATTTGATCATTGTATAATCGAAACTCAAGCACAAAAAATTGTAAATCTACAACTGTACCTCATGGTGTTTCACTAATAAGAAAAAAAAAAGAAAAAAAAAGAAAAAGTGTGCCTACTTTGCCCCACAAAGTATGAATGAGTTCCCATATTTTACCCCATTGAGGATGAATAAAATTAATTTGGCTAGGATGTAGAGCACTTTTTCATGTGCCTTTTGGTCATTTATATTTCTTCTTTAAGGAAGTTTATGTTCAATTCCTCTCTCCAATTTTTGATGGGGTTGGATGTTTTTTCTTGTAAAGTTCTACTACTATCCTATATAACTTTGATATTAACCCTATATTAGATGGGTATTGGGTAAATAATTTTTCCCGTTCTGTTGACTGTCTTTGTATCTTAGACACATTTCTTTGAGGTGTAGAAGCTTCTTATTAGTACAAATGTACAATGTACAAATGTAGTACCATTTGTTTATCTTTGCTTCCACTTGTTTGGTCAGTGGTATTACATCTTTGAAGATGCCTTGAGCTTCAATCTTACGGAGGGTTTTGCCTACTTTTTCTTTTGTGCACCTTTTGGATTCAGGTCTGATATTGAAGTCTTTAATACGTTTTGATCTGATTTTTGTGCATGACATTAGAAAAAGGTCTGAGTTCATTTTTTACATGTAGCTGCCAAATTTTCCCAGACCCGCTCTTTGAAGAAGCTTTTTTTTGCTGCACTCCATGTTTCTTGCTCCCTTATCAAAAATTAATTTCTCAGCAATGATGTCTTTAACTGTTACTACCTCATTGGGGTTGCCTCCCTGTCCTTTTGGTAACCAAAAAATTCTTATATTGTTCCTCTTGAATTCATCCCATACATCTCTTACTTGTCTTGTGTTGTTTTGAGGTCTTTTTCCATCTTCTGTTGTTACCTATGTACTTTCTGCAGCTCATTTTCAAGCTCACTGATCCTGCGTTCAACTGTTGTCATTTGACTCTTGCGGGCACGCACTGAGTTTTTAATATCATTTTCCGAATTTTTTTATTAGTGAAACACCATGAGGTACAGTTGTAGACTTACAAATTTTTGTGCTTGGGTTTCAGTTATACAA
>JAOXYA010497889.1:0-14790 GCA_028565675.1 Sorex palustris | reverse complement strand
TTCTTCTTCTTCTTCTTCTTCTTCTTCTTCTTCTTCTTCTTCTTCTTCTTCTTCTTCTCCTCCTCCTCCTCCTCCCTGTCCCCCTCCCCCTCTCCTCCTCCTCCTCCTCCTCCTCCTCCCTGTCCCCTCCCCCTCTCCTCCTCCTCCTCTTCCTCCTCCTCCTCTTCCTCCTCCTCCTCCTTCTCCTACTCTTCCTCCTCCTCCTTCTCCTTCTCCTCCCTCTCTCCCTCCCCCTCTCCTCCTCCTCCTCATCCTCCTTTTCTTCCTCCTCCTCCTTCTTTTCGTTTTGGGGTCACACCCAGAGATGCTCAAGGCTTATTCCTGGTTCTGCTCTCAGGGCTCAATCCCAGTGGGTCTCTGAGGACCATATAGGCTGCCAGGAATAGAACCCAAGTCAGCCACGTGTAAAGCACTGTATTATCGCTCTAGCAATCTGCGTGGGTTTGCCTGAGAGCTGGTCTTTCGATGCTCACAGCAGAAGCCTGATACAGTGGTATGGCTTTAGTCTCTAGACTTGCCTATCCAAGAATACTGCTCAGCTGTTACCGACTCCTTCCTGCTGCCTCTGCTCTTTCTGCAACCCCGGGGGGAAAACTGCTGAGGCCTCTAGGCCCATGCTCTGCTCTGATCTCGTCTCTTCCTGCCCAAGACCACAGAGGGAACCAGTGGTCACTAACTAATAGATACTTGATACTTTCAGGTTCACCCAAGCCTTTTCTTAGCAGGCTGGCAGTCTTGGATCTGCTTGTCTTGAGTCATTAGTATTTCCTGGTGCGCTGCTTTGTGTGTGTGTGTGTGTGTGTGTGTGTGTGTGTGTGTGTGTATGTTGGTTCGGTGGTGGACACAGGTTCCCTGACACGGAATCTAACCACTGACCATGGATCTTTGAGGGTTATCTGACTCCTAACACACAATTCCCTCCCCCACCATGGCCTCTTTACTTCTTTTCAGCAGGTGCCTCAGCCCCCCATAGAGGACTGAGAGGTGGGGGTGTGGCCAGGGAGGGTGAAATCTGTCACCAAGGACCTTCTCTTGCTTCCCCTTTTGGTCTCAGATTTCAGCAGTGAACCTGAAGAGAGAAGACACATAGAGAGAGGTAAAAACAATTTTGCTTTTCTTCCCATTCAGCTGGAGCAGCTGCTGTGTAGGGGGGCCCTCTCAGAGGGGCTGAGAGCTCAGTGGGGAGGCCACTTTCTCTCATGCCTGTGGGGAACCCCTCTCTCCGAGCATGCCCCCTCCAGCCTTGGGGAGGCTCCTAAGAGTAGGATGGGGACCTCAAAGCCCAGGAGGGGATAATAGACCCAAAGGTCAATTCTGAGGTCCCAAGCGGCCCCTGAGAGCTGTGAGAAGAACCTGCAATGAAGGTCTTGTCTGGGGCCTTGGTGCATGCCCAAACTCTCCGTTTCATGCCGCCTCAGCATCACTCTCCGGGTCTAGGCCCGGGGCCCCACTTCTTGTGCTTGTTGGTCCTTGGGGTCGACACGCAGCCCTCTCCGGAGAAGTGTTTTCTCCCACTTGCCCTGGCCTCACCGAGTCGCCAGTGAGGGTGTGCTCAGTGGCAGCGGGGTCAATAGGCTGGACCCCAGAGGGGCCTAAAGAATGTCCTTCATGACTCAGGAATGATTGGGGAATGATGCTCAGGAATGACTCCTGACAAGAGTGATACTGTAGTGGGGAGGGCATTTGCCTTGAACACAGCTGACCCGGTTCCATCCCTGGCATCTCATATGGTCCCTGAACACTGTCAGGAGTAATCCCTGAGTTCAGAGCCAGGAGAAACCCCTGGGCATCTCTGGTGTTCACCTTCACTGCCTCCACTTCCTGCTCAACAAATTTAAAAGAGAATGCCCTTCAGAAGCCTTCCTGTACACAGCTCTGCCTACCCGTCACTGGGGTGCACACCCAGCAGCTTTTGGTGAGAGCCACACGGCGTGAGGAATAAATGGCCAGAGTGGAAGGAAAAGGACGCTTGAGAAATATGGGGGACTGGCGGGAGCGGTGCAGGGCTGTGCTGAGGCAGGAGACACACTCTGTGGATGCATCCTGCTTGCTCCCCAGGGACCAGCACTGAGGGGGCAGGCATGCAAATTGAGTGCTTAAATCTAACTCCTTTAGTGGGGTGTAAAAGTCTAAATAGTTGGCGAGATTTTTGGGGGAGGGATGAGAGAGCAAGAGAGCGAGAAAGTGAGAAAGAGGCAAACATGCAGGGGTAGTGGGGTGCAAATGAGTGTTCTTTGGACTACTTTTTAGCCCTCAAACACATCCTGTTTTACCAGTACTGTGAATTTTTTGAGGGACCTCTCACAAGGTGCTCAGGGGCTCGGGGTCCCTCTGAGTGATTCTTGGCCAGCTGGACCTGTGGTCCATGGATGCAGTGTTACTCAGTCCTACTCAGCACCCTCAGGGACTGGGCATTGCCTGAGCCACCCTAGCAGTGCTCGGGGATGCTTGGGAGACTGTGTGCCAGGAATCAAACCGGGTCAGCCACCATAAGGCAAGCACCTTAACCCTGCCATTATCACTCTGGCCCTGTGTTTATTTTTTTAAGTAGGACTTTTCTCTGATTTCTCTCTCCTTTTTTGGTGTGTGTGTGTGTGGGGGGGGGCACACCAGCAATGCTCAGGGGTTACTCCTGGCTCTGTACTCAGGAATGGTCGGAGATTGAACCCAGGTTGACCATGTGCAAGGCAAATGCCCTACTTGCTGTACTGTTGCTCCAGCCTCTCTCTGATTTCTCATTTTTCCAAAACCAGTGGAACATTAGGCAACGCTAAGGCCACATTTCCAACTGAAGATAATCTGCTAGAACTGAGTTGGGCTTCATCTTTATACAAGGTAGGACCTTACCCAACCCCTGGGGTATCTGAGTGGCCCCTCGGAACACATGCTCCTAAGCCCTCCCAGACCCCTCTAATGCTCTCCTGGCATCACAATTTACCACTGACTTTGGAACTCCTCTCCTACCCTCTACCCCTGCCCCTGGGCTTTAAAATCAAGATTTGACTGTGTCTTCCCCTATGTAAACCCTTCCCAGTTGCCCCACACTGAGCTCCAAGTTACTCAGGGCCTGGGAGTTGAGTTGCTTTAGCGTATGGTGCCTCTCTTTGATGCCACTCAACAATGGAGAGCTGGTGGGAAGAGCCTGTGCAAAATAACGGGTGGCTGTGTCGGGGGAGAGAGGCCCGCCTGACAGGGCTCGTAGGAGAGACACAGCACACCAGAGGAGCATCTGGAATGTCACATTACTACCTTACAATCCTCCCGGAACCAAGGCAAAGAGGCCAGGCTCAGTGGTGAATAGGGAAAGCAGTCTGGGAGAAGGAAGTGACCAAGTGGCTCACAGACAAACTCTTCCCAGCTCAGACTCAGCCCCGGACGGCATGCACCTGCTTGGCCCCTCGCTCCTGCTCCTCGGTAAGGGTCACGCCTTGGCTGGGGTCGGGCTCTGGGATAACCACAAGAACTGGAACAGTGAAGAGTCAATGTGGGGTTGATTGGGGCCAGGCCAGGTTACACTCCCTTTCTGCCTCTTTAGAGGTGCTTTACTCACCTGAAAGCTCTATGTCCCCCCACCAATCATGCTTTCTGATAACCTTTGGTGGCTTCCAGAATACGTGGCTTTCTCTGATTCAACCCAATGGACAGTCAATCACCCACCAGTGCTCTACGCCTGGGAGGGGGCCTGCGTCTGGATCCCCTGCATCTACAAGATCCCAGGAAATGGAATAAAGCTGGAAAATCTGACTGTGTACCACAACTACGTGTATAATACGAGCATAAAGGACTTCACGGGGACTGTCCTCTATAGTACCATGGAGATCTCTAAGAAATTACAGGCCCAAGAGTTTCCTGCTGGTGACAAGCGAGTCCAGTTCCTGGGTGACAACAGATCCAACTGCACCCTACGCATCCACCCTGTGAGTGTCCATGACAGTGGCCTGCTGGGGCTGAGGATGATGGCGAAAGTGGACAAATGGATGGAGAATGTCACCCTCAACATCTCCAGTAAGGTTCTGGGCTGGGGGGTCCTTGGAACTCCTCCCCTCCCCTCCACCCTCAGGCAGGGCCAGGAGGGAGGGAGCACCTGACTCCTGGGATGGGTAGGGTGTAGATCCCTACAGAGACCAGGTGAGGGTCCTTTGAGTGGCAAAATGGTACCTGAATCCTGGGAACTCTCTCCTGAGGCTCTCAGAAGTCCTTCAGTCACTGTTCACTCATGAGTCTCCAAGAAAGATGGAAGGCTGGGCAATCCAGGGGCATCTCCCCATGTGCTCACGATAGGGCTTATTCTCATTTGCCCTTCATGGCTAAATTACACCTGTGTTTGTGGGGATCAGGGTCTGGGACCCTGTGTGGATCAGGGTCTGAGCCCAGGGGGTATTCCCACTCACTGCCCAACCTCTTTCTTTTTGCCCAGTGTTCTCAGCAGCCCGGGTCTGGTGAGTAAAACTTGCAACCTGGTGAGAGGAGGAACTGGGCACAGCCTCCTCCCGTTGGAGGTGTGCCCAAACAATGCTGGCTTGATGGCTGCCTGGTTGAGACACTAAACAACACAGGTGGTCATCGCCCTGTCATTGTCATCCTAGCTGAAAAATGTCAACCGCAAGGTCACAGAGGGGTGCTGAGAAAACAAATGCCAGGAAGTGAAAAAGAAATGGACAGAACATAGGAAAGTCAGCTTCTATAGATGCTCACCCTTCACGAAACTCTTCTCCTTTGAGCCTAAGTGATGCAAAGCAGTGAAAGGAGGAGTTGGCCAGGATTCACAAAGGTTTGGGGCTGGGGTACTCAATCTAAGGTCTGGGTGCTGGTTACTCGAAGCCAATACTCCAGAGACAGGAGTTAGTGCAAGAAAGATAGGTTTATTCAGGCCAGAACCCGAGAAGATGGGGGAGGGCCTGTCTCCCTCAACCCTCTGGTTTTTTATGCTAGGTTTTTCAAGGGCTTGTGGAAGAAGGATGCAAAAAGTAGGAAGCAAGGGCACAGCCCTGCAGCATCTTGGAGCCACGTCTCCGGACATGCCAGCCTGCCCTTTGCCAAATTCCCCAGACCACCCTGACCCAGCCCATGCTGAGTCATGTCAGCCTCCTGTGGCCTATGTGACGTCATCAGTGGGAGCAACTGCTGGCTGCTCTTTCTCTCCGACTGTGATTGGCTCCTCTGCTCTTTCCCTCCCTCTGTGATTGGCTCCTCTGCTCTTTCCCTCCAACTGTGATTGGCTCCTAGTTTAACACTTAGCAGCTGATAGAAGCAGCTCTGGACATTAGGGGAAAGGCCGAAGACAGGGGTGAGTGAAAGTTAAACAAGTTCCCAGGAGAGCAGGACTGGGGGTTACTAGTGCTTCTCATGGACGAAGGTGTCGCCCCCTTTCCTGGCCTCCCGGGCCTCCAGCATGCTTGCCCCATGCCATCCACTCTTTGCAGAAACGGCTCCTCCGCCTTCCATTGTTCTCCCTTTGGAAATCCGTGAGTCTCAGATGGCCACCCTGACTTGCTCGCTGAACACAGCCTGCTTTGGCTACCAGATAGGACTGCAGTGGTCCCTGGAGGGGTCAGTCATCAACTCCACAATTCTGAGCACCACTAGCGTTGTCACCCAGAGCCAGCTGATGTTCCAGCCAGAGTGGACACATCACGGCAGGACGGTGACCTGCCAGCTCTGGGATCACGAGGAGGGCCGGCTGCTGTCTGAGGCGTCTGCAGAGCTGAATGTGAAGTGTGAGTCTCCCGCACTGGCTGCTGGGCAGGCCCTAGCTGCCCTGACCAACCCCTATTCTCCCCCTCTCCCCCACCCCCCATTAGTGCTATGGCCTGATAGAGGAAAAGAATTCAACCCTTGCTCAGACTGAAGGCACCAACTGGTTAGGGGGTTGTGCTGCCCTGGGTGGTTTCCTATCATTAGTTTTGCCTCATTCATTTAATAAATATTCACCCCAAACCCACTAGATGCCAGGACCTAGTGGGGCCGCCAGGGATGGAGAACAAAATTCTTATGAGAAAGTCCCATGGGGGTAACAACAACACAGGACAGAGGTGTAGGCTGTGACACCTGTCCTGAGAAAAGATGACGGGGACAGAGATAGCACAGTGGTTAGGGAAGTGCTAGCATGCACTTGACCCGGGTTCAATTCCTGGTACCACAAGGTCCACTGGGCATTGCCGGGTATAGCCCCGAGGACCCCGGAAAGTCCCCAGCTCTGTTGCAGTACCATAACCCCAGGCTATTGGCCTTGACCTGCTTACCTGGCTGACTGAGAATTGCCCGTGGGGCCCCAGATCTCGTGAGCACTGCTCACCCCCTCCCAATTAAAATAAAGGTGAAGATGGGTTGGGGAGGGAGAGACAGGGAGTGGGGAGTCTAGTGGAGCGGGCAGATATCTGGGAGAGAGGGAAGAGCTAGGACAGTCCTGGAGTAGGGAAGTGGGGAGCTTGGCATGTGCAGGGTTGGGGGGGTATGTGGGAGGAAGAGTCAGGGGTGGGAGAGGAGCTACACCAGGGGTCTTTGGAATGCATGGCTCATAGGACGAGAGGTGAAATGTGCAGTGTTAGGAGCTGCTGGGGGTGGGTTAGACTGGGGTGGGGATGGGGGGGGGGAGGCGTGGGAACCCTCAGGGGCTGTGACAGTCATGGAGCACCCTGCTGGACAAAGGTGACCATTGTGCTAGCAGGCCCCTGCTCTATACAGATAAAAACGTGAAGTTTCTCACCCGAGGCTTTTCACCTCTGAGAATTCCCTGTCATGCCCCCAACACACACTCTTGACCCCTCCAGACAAACCTAAGTTGCACATCAAGGTCAATCCCCCAAACGCCGTGGTCACAGAGGGGACGCAGGTGATCATGACATGCCAGATCAATAGCAGCAACCCCAACTACGAAACGTTCGCCTGGCTCAAGAATGGGAAGCCGCTGGATAAGCAAGATGGGCTGAAGAAAGAGGAGAGGCTCACCCTCACTCTGTCCGTGGTGACCAAGGACATGATGGGGCAGTACCAATGCCAAGCCCAAAATGCCTTGGGCATCGGAATGTCGGAAAAAGTGAACCTCCAAGTATACTGTGAGCTCCTGCATGCTGGGCGGGTGTGGCTGGGCACTCATGGGCACGAGACCAAGGCCCATGAGACACGAGCCGTGGCGGTTCTCCTCACCCTTCATCCCCTTGCCTCTGCTCCTTTTCCTAGATCCTCCAGAACCTCCCAACGTTGAAATCTCCCCTTCACTCGTTAAGGAGGGAAGCCCAGTCCTACTGATATGTCAGTCATCAGCCAACCCTCCTCCGACCAAGTACAGCTGGTTTCACAACGGTCGAGCTCTGTCAGAAGGGAGCAAGGAGCTCCAGATCGAAAACGCCCTCCTGAGCCACTCTGGCTCTTATTCTTGTGAGGCAGAAAATATTCTTGGTCGTGGGTTGATAGGCCAGGAAGCTCAGCTGGATGTGCAGTGTGAGTGTTCCCCGCTGGCTTCCGGAGGGAGCAGGGAAGCTGACCGGGGCAGGGTAGGGGCGTGCTGGGGGCCTGGATGGACAGCAGGCAGGGCAGGGCTGGCTGTGCTCATGGGGCACATATGCTTCGCTCTTGTTCTTGACGGTTTTCTCAGCCCTGGGACAGGGCCTGGCTCGTGGTAGAGGCTTGGTGGATGTTTGTTGAATGAATGAAACTTCGGGGGTCTAAGAAAGACCGGGAGACTTGGCCTCCCTGGCCACAGCTAAGTCTCGGAAGGAGTTCCGATGTTTTGTTTTCCAGGAGCACTGGTGTGGAAGGTCCATTTCTGCTCCATGTTTGGCCCCATTTAACACAAGCACCATTTTTTTTTCTTTTTGGATCACACCTGGCAATGCATAGGGATTACTCCTGGCTCTGCACCCAGGAATTACTCTGGGACCATATGGGATGCTGGGAATCAAACTCAGGTTGGCCACATGCAAGGCAAATGCCCTACCCGCTGTGCTATCGCTCCAGCCCCTACACAAGCACTCCTGTCACTGGGTTGAGCCCAGGACCAACAGAGGCCACTGGTTTCTTTCTGGGATCTGAAGTGTCACAGTCTGGGTCAGTCACAATGATTACATGAGGTTAGGGACTCTTGGCCCCATTTGAAATGGGTAAACTAAGGTTTGGGGTTCGGGTCACAGGGCTCCAGGCGGCAGGGTCTAAGAACAAACAGCACCCTCTGCCCAGTGCTGTGCTTGAAACCACTGTCTTGCTTGTAGCCACAGCCTGATAGCGGGGGCCAGGTGGTCCCCACACAGATGGCAGGGGAGGCGCCAGTTGCCTTTGCTTCCTGGAGGGCCCATGTGAGCGCAGGGGGCAGTTACAGGGAAGGAGAAAGCAGGAAGGAAGAGGCGTGTGGACCACTGACCGTCATCACTATTTCCACCTCCCCCACTTTCTCCCAGATCCCCCCAAGGAGGTGATGGCAGTGATTCAGACCTCCTCGTGGATTCGAGAAGGAGATGACGTGACTCTGTGGTGCAAGTTCAATTCCAGCAACCCTGAGGTGACCCGCTATGAATGGGAACCCCGAGGCCCCCAGGGGGCTTCTGAGGTGCTGACGATCCCGAACATTGCCTGGGACGCCAAGCCGGTGACCTGTGCAGCCTGTAACCAGTGGTGTTCGTGGGCCCCTGTGGTCAACCTGCATGTTCAGTGTGAGCACCCTGGGTGGGGGTGCGGGAGGCAGCCCTGTGGGGGCTCTCAGAATGAGGCTGGGACCCGAGTCTTCACCGAGAATGAGGGATGAGAAGGTGGCTGGAGGGACAAGGCAAGAGGGAATTGTGGGTGTAGGAAGAAAAGAAGGGATCCTAGAGGTGAGCCCAAGGCCCTCTCTCCGCAGATGCCCCCCGAGACGTCACGGTGCTGCTCAGTTCCAGTTCCGTGGTGCGTTCCGGGCAGCACCTCCTGCTGAGCTGCAACTACTCCAGCAGCCGCCCAGCAGCCGTGCGCATCCGCTGGAGGAAGGATGGGGTCCTGCTGCAGGAGGGCCGGGCACTGCACTTCAATGCCATCATGCCGGAAGATGCCGGAACGTACCACTGCGAGGTCAACAACTCCATCGGTCAGACCCAGTCTGAGGCGCAGGTGGTCTCTGTGCTGTGTGAGTGAGGTGCCCGGGGACGGCGTGGCTGGTTAGAGGGCTGGGGCACCATCTGTGTTCTGATCCCGGCTCTTCCTGCAGATGCGCCCCGAAGGCTGCGCGTGTCCTTCAGCCCGCAGGGTGGTGTGGTGGAGGGGACGAAGGCCTTGCTCATTTGTGAGAGCGATGCCAACCCCCCCATCAAGTCCTACTCCTGGTTCGACGGGAACAATCAGGAACTGCACCACTACGGGCAGACGCTGAGACTGGATCCAGTGAAGATCCAGCACACAGGAACCTACTGGTGCCGGGGGTCCAACGGGCTGGGCGTGGGCCAGTCACCCCCCACTCTCCTCACGGTCTACTGTAAGCACCCCTAGCCTTGGCTGCTCCCTCCATCCCACGGCCGCCTCCCTTTCTGGACCCCTGGGCCAGCTTTCCTGCCTGCTGCTGCACCTCTCCCCCCACTTGAGAGCATGAGGCTCTCTGCCTCCCCCTCAGTTAAGCTGGCTTCGCACTGGTCTCCCGAGATTCCAGGGATTTGCACAAAAGATAAAACAAGTCAATGGTAAAATAGAAAACACACAGATATGCCATGTAATAAACCATGTCACGGCAGGGCAGTTCCCTTCAGCTCTCCCTTCCTGGGGCCTGGTGGTGACTGGCCACCCTTTCTGCAGTCTTCTGTGGCCACCGTTCAAGGGTGGACCTCTCAGGTCCTCTTTGCCAAGCAAATGGTGGGACATCTTGCCCAGAATAGGTTTTTAATTTTTATTTTATTTTTTTGGAGGCACTGGGTTTTGGGTCACACCTGGCAGTGCTCCTGGATTATTCCTGGCTCTATGTTCAGGGATCACTCCTAGTGGTATTTAGGGGACCATATGGGATGCCGAGGATGGAACCCAGGTCGGCCACGTGCAAGGCAAACACCCTACCCGCTGTGCTATTGTTCTGTAGACCCCCCACCCCTGCCCCCAGCGTTCTTTTTCTCCATGTAAGAATGCTATACAGACATGCCCTCATCTGCAGACCGCTGAGTCCACAAACCTGGGAAAGATTTTAAACGTTTTATGGTTTTTTTTTATATTAATGCTTGCAGACATGTCTTTTATTTTCTTTACACTTTATTTTAACTTTTCAAACAATGTTCCGGGGGCTCCGAGTCACCCCCAGCGATACTTGGCCAACAGTGCTCAGCCTGGTGGGCAGTGCTGGGGGCCTGCAGGCCATGCCCAGTGGTCCTGGTGTGGGGCGGACACTAGTGTCAGCAGTTGAACTCAGGCCCCCGTGAATGCAAAGCACGAGCTCTCGTCCCCTCCCCTGGAGCCAGAGTTTTCAATTTTGAGGATCAATTGTTCGGTTTGCTTTGGGGGCTGGAGTGATAGCACAGTGGTAGGGAAAAGTGTCGCTGGCCCAAGGACAGCAGCTGTGCAGGGACAAGTTCGGTGCTGGCCTAAATTTCCTGGTAGGGGCCAGTAGCTGACAGCCCCCCATTTCCCCACCAGACAGTTCAGAGACCATTGCCAGGCAAACGGCCCTGGGGCTGGCGGTGAGCCTGACCATCCTCTTCCTGATCATCTGTGGAGTCAAGCTCCATTTAAGGTGAACCCCCTGCACTCCGCCCACTCCCCCAGCCTCAGCTCCCCACTCCGAGGGGCGCCTGGCCTTGTACCTCACGCCTCACCCAGTGACTCTTTATTTCTTAAGCCGAAAGAGGATTCAGAGCCAGCAGGACCTGCAGGAGAACTCCAGCGGGCGGAGCTTCTTTGTGAGGAATAAAAAGGTGGGAAGGGAGGAAGAGGAACCTCAAGCCAGCTGTGCCTCAGTCAAGGAGCTGGTGACTGGGCATCCCTGAGGAGTGGGGTGGAGAGACCTCAGCCCCCCACAATCTGTCTCCAGCTGCCCAGGTCCCTGCAGGCATCCACTCGGCCCTAGTTCTCTGCCCCACCCCCCCCACCGTCCACCAACCTGCCTCCTGGGTTGGCCTGGGGAGTCCTTGGCACCACAGGGTCCAAACAACACCACGCCCTTGGCCAGTTGGCTGAGAATCACGAGGCAGAGGGCACGCACATTTCTGAGCACTGCTTAGGAGACCCCCAGATTAATTTTTAAGGAGGTCTACTGGGGACGCAGGGGTGTCAAAGATGTTGGAGGAAGACTGGTGTGGGGAGGAGGGTGAGGGCAGAAACCCTGTCTTCCTCCACCAGGTCAGAGGGCGTCCCCTAGTTGAGGGCCCCCCTTTCCAGGGCTGCTACAATCCGGTGATGGAGGATGCCACCAGCTATGCCGTCTTGAGTTTTCCCGACATCCCAAGGTGGGTACAGAAGGGGTAATGAGGGCAGTGGAACCTATTCCCCTATAATTTCTTGGTGCCATCCCTCCCAGGGGCCTGGGGAAGTTGGGTTGCTGGGGACTGGCTGCTTGGAGGGCTCATACCCTGCTTCCGGCCCCTGTTGTCTCACTGGCTCCTGAGCTCCTGTGGGGAGCAGAGTGGGTGCTCTTGGGCAGAGGAGGGGCTAGAGGAGACTCCATGTGTTGCTCCCCCCACCCCCGCGGGCCCTCTCTTACCCTGTCTCAGAAACCAGGCGACCTTTGGGGCACAGCGGCCTTCCCCGCACTGGGACGACACGGTCACCTACTCGGTGGTGCAGAAGCAGAAGCAGAAGCGTCCAATGGTGAGAAGCAAGGTGGGCTGCGGGGTGAGGGAGCATGGCGGGGAGGGGGGGCAGCTGGGCAGGGGTGGGGATGGTGGGGGGTGGGGTGGCCGGGAGTCAGGTGTAGTCCCGGGCTCTCGGTTGGGAGCAGCTCTGCGGGGAGGGTTGGGGCCGCGGATGCCTGAGCTGGCCACCATGTGCTTTTCTAGGGTGACTATGAGAACCTGGCCCCAGAAACTCCGGAAGACGAGGGGATCCACTACTCAGAGCTGGTTCAGTTTGGGTGCGGGGTGCGCTCTCCAGCCCCTGACCCTGTGGAATACGTGACACTCAAGAACTGATGCGATAGGGTGGCTGAGCTGGTAGCCGGCCCAGATGCTGCCACTGGACTGCTGGGTCACAGGATGCCTCCTCCCCTCCCCTCCTCCACCCGGGCCCCACACCCAGTTATACCTTCTGGGCAGAGAGCTGAGACCCACCCAGTGGCTGTGTTCCTTCTCGATACTGGCCACCCAAAGGCCTGCCCCTTGTCCTCCCTGCCCAGGATGTACTAAGGACCCAGCATGTACAAGAGCCCTACATGACACCCCCTTCTCCGCTACCCTCAACCCCCCCCAACCGACTGTCCCCCCCACTTCTCACTAATCATAGGTCCCCAAGATACCCCCAGGGCAAAACCCAGGTGTAAGAGGGACCCAAGGGGGGTGGGGGGAAGGAAGTGGGAGCCTGCACTCATTTCTGGGCGCTCCAGACACACAGTCCCGGGAGGGGCCTCCCAGCCCCCAGGGTTCCCGTGGTCTAACACAACAGTGCACCCCCAGTACGGGCCAGCACACAGCAGTGCCGCATAATAAAGGTGCCTGGTACCCCGCAAGACCCAGCCAAGTCATTCTGTAGCGTCAGACCAGGTGTGAGGATCGGAGTGGGCAGTGCGGGGCTAGGGTGGGGGAGGGTCCCCCACAATTCTCCCCAGTAGGGTGGAGGTTCAGGCTCTGAGGTACCTAAGGCTGGGCCATGACTCCTGTCCCTCACTTGCCCAGTGGCCTTGGGCCAAGTCCACTGTCTTCTCTGAGTCTCAGTTTCTATAGCTGTGATATGGGAAGCTGTCACCTTTCCCAAGGGAATTTCAGGTCGGGAGTGAGTTGCCTTCACACCTTCCACAAGGGCCTCCAGGTGGGAAGTGAGGTGCCCTCACACCTTCCAGAGGGATCTTCAGGTAGGAAGTGAGCTGCGCTCCCATTATAAGTTCCAGGAGACCTTAACAGGGCTAGTCCCGACAGGCTGAACGCTGCCTAATTTACATTTCTTGAAGGGACCAGAAGGGCCTCAAGCTTCACTGCAACAGCTCTGGAGCAATGCCCCTGATGCTTCTGCCTTCTCCCTCATCCCTCCAGAGTCCCTCATTGGGCCTCCTCTCTGGGGGTCCTCCCACCCACTGCTCCCCTCTCCTGCCCACAGACTGGAGACCGCTCCTGGGGAATGGGCTGTCCCTGGATCTGTGGCAGAGTCAGGGTCCAACCTCCACTTCTGCTGTGAGGACACTGTTAGTCCTTCTGCAGGTAGGGGAGAGCTTAAGAAATCTACACGTGACTAACGGAGGGTGGCAGGGGTGGAGGGGGTCTGTGTCTCCAGCACTGGACCAGCTGTTGGGGTGCAACAGAGCTATAGCACTGTAGCACTGTCCTCCCGTTGTTCATCTATTTGCTCGACCGGACCCAGTAACGTCTCCATTATGAGACTTGTTGTTACTGTGTTTGGCATATCGAATATGTCACGGGTAGCTTGCCAGGCTTTGCTGTGTGGACGAGATACTCTCAGTAGCTTGCTGGGCTCTCCGAGAGGGGAGGAGGAATTGAACCCAGCTTGGCTGGGCTGGCCTCGCACAAGGCAAATGCCCTACCGCTGTGCTATCGCTCCAGCCCAACAGAGCTATAGCAGACTGAATTTGGGAGACTATAGGTCCAAGACTCTAGGGCATGACTTGCTGGAAGGAGCCTGGAGGCTGAAGCTTGGCACAGTTCCCGGCGGCCACTGGGCCCTTCCCTTCCTGTCCATGAGCCCGACTGTGGCCCTCAGTCTGTTGTCCTGGTAGCCATCACAGGTCCTCAGAGATGGATGCTAGGCCCAGGCTGCCCCACCCAGCCCCCACCCCACCGTCCTCCCAGTCTGCAAACAGCTGCCCCTGAACTGTGGACGCCGCTGACCAGCTTCTCTGCTCTTTCTGGCCCTCACCCAGCAGATGATGCTAGCAGATGGATGCTAGATGGGCAGAGCCAAAGCTGGACAACGGCAGCCCCCCCACCCCCAGTGCAGGGTCCAGGAGACACAGAGCTCCCAGCTCCCTTCCTTGCTTCTGTGGGAACAGCGGGGGGCAGTCCGCCTCCCCCCTCACCCCCAAGGAGCAGGACCAGGATGAGAATCCATTTCGTGAAGGCAGGAGGGAAAGGGAGCCAGGCTGTTTGGTAGGAGCCTGTCGCTCTGTGGTCCCCACTTGCAGTCGGGGAGATGCATGACCAGGGAATCGGCTCACAGAAGCCTTTTCTGGGTCACTGGGGGGGAGGGGAGGAACATCATGGCGGGTGGCTGGAATCCCCTTGACATGGAGCTGTCGCCCGATATTGCAGGTAGCTGGGTGGGTGATGAGAAGTTCTTGTGGATGATCTGCAAAGGACTGAAGATCACACACAATGGACAGATAGATGCACACACACACACACACACACACACACACACACACACACAAACATACTTCACGGTAACAAAGCCGACGGGTTTATTCCCACACAGGACACCCCAGAGAGTGGGACCCGGGTAGCCTCATGAACTGGGACTGAGCAGCTGTGCACACATATCTATCCTGTGACTTCAGGACGTGTTCCTTTTTACTTTTTTTTTTTTATTAGTGAAAAACCATGAAGTACAGTTGTAGACTTCAAAATTTTGTGCTTGGGTTTCAGTTATACAATGATCGAATACCCATCCCTCCACCAGTGCCCGGTCAGATATATGGTGTATGAATATTTTCTGCCATCCGACAGGGAACCACTTGCTTTAAATAAAATTTAA
>JAOXYA010497881.1:0-14791 GCA_028565675.1 Sorex palustris | reverse complement strand
GGTTACTCCTGGCTCATGCACTCAGGAATTACTCCTGGCGGTGCTCGGGAGACCATATGGGATGCTGGGAATCAAACATGGGTCAGCCATATGCAAGGCAAATGCCCTACCCGCTGTGCTGTCGCTCCAGTCCTAGTAAAAATTTTAAGTTATCTGAATACTTACTATATGGCTTGTTTTGTTTTGGGGTCACAACCAGTGATGCTCTGGGCTCTGAGCTCAAGGATCACTCATAGGTGGTGTCAGAGATTAAATCTGGTAGGCTGCATTCAAGGAAAATGCCCTACCTGCTGTACTATCTCTCCAGTCGAGTGTGTAGGTTTTTGTTTTGTGGGGGTGAGGGGAGTTTGAGTCACAGTCGGTGGTGCCTGGGGGTCACTCCCTTCAGTGCTTGGGAGACCATGTAATCCCAGGGATCAAATCCATGACTGTACTATGCAAAGCATGAACTCCAATCTTTTGAGTCATCTCTTTGTTCTTATATAGCTTAATTTTAAGGGTCCTACAGTCAGTAGACACTTGCTTGCACTTGGCCAATCTGGTTTCAAGCCCCGACATCCTATATAGCCCATGAACTGCCAGGAGTGATCCCTGAATCCAGAGCCAGAAGTAAACCCTAAGCCCCTACAGATGTGGCCCCCCCAAAAAATAATTTAAAAATATATCAAATAGTTCTTTTATTTTGGATTTCGTTTTAGTTCCTTCAGTAACTTTTTCAATTGCTGTGTCTCAGTAGACTGAATACAGTTGATTTTTTACAAATCAAGAGTTTTATTTGAATTCCTCTTTAAAAAATGATGAAAAAGTGAGTCCTACGTTCAGCTGTGGGGAAAAAATAAAAGCAAATGAAAAAGTATGGTTTAGAGGTGAGGTCTCCTACATCCTAACTCGGTGATGTTGGCATGTAACTAACTCTCCAGGCCTCCTATGTTTGACACAGGGTCTGGTATGTGACGTCAGCTCTGATAAATATACATCTAAAATTACCACGAAATTCTGTAAAAAAAATATATATATATAGCAACTGCCCTCTTAGTAGATATTAAAAGATTATGAAGGCAGTGAAAATGCTATATTGGCATATGTAATGAATAGGAGGACAGAGGAAACCCCACTAGGTGGGTAAGATTGGTACGTCTGCATAACAAAATGACAAACTGACGTACTGTGCTGTTGCCGTGTAAGCTTGTCTACCGACCCTGCACTAGAGACTCATAAATTTTGAAAGAGATTAATAAGCTGGAAATTTTTTTTCTGGACACCCGTGAATGGCTAAGATATCAGGGGCACCCCGGAGTGGGGCATGGGTCAGACCAGTGCCTACCCAAACAGAGCTTCAACAGCCAACTGCTTCCACATTCTAAAATTGTTGCCATGTCCCCTGCCAGCCTCCCCTGCCTTGGGACCAAGTTTCACCTAGATATTAATCTGCTGAAAAAAATCAGCTAAGTGGGTTTTGTGACAAATCTCTAGGCTTTGGGGGGAGTCAAGAAATTTCCCAGTACTTCTGGAAGCCCTGGAAGTCACTTCCACCCCCAAAGCCACCACCAGTTATAAATTTAACTCCAGATGGACAACCCCCTTAAAAATTCTGGACTCGGGGCCAGAGCGATAGTACAGAAGGAAGGGTGTTTGCCTTGCACGCAGCCAACCTGGTTTCAATCCACGGCAACCTATAGCACCGCCCAAGGCCCTCTCTGGGCCAGGAGAGATAGGATAGCACGTAAGTTGCATGCTTAGAAGTGCTTGATTGGGTTTGATCCCAGACACCACATATGGTCTTTGATCACTGCCAAGGGTGATCCTTGAGTAAAGGATCCAAGAGTAAACACTGAGCACTATCAGCTATCAACCAATAAGGTATAAAAATAAAACCCTTCCAGGCAGAGGCTATAGCTCAGCAGTGGAGATCTTGTCTTGCATATGTAAGGCCAGAAGGTTCTATCCTTCTCACAGCAAAAAAAAAACAAAACAAAAAACTAAAGTCCTTGAAGATGGTTAGATCTATTTCATCTCAGTGGCCAAGAGACTGTCTGAGTCACATCACACCCAACTTTATCTGGGGGCACAGGACTCTTGGCAGGTTACTTTCCACTCCCCCAAAGAATCCTACTTCCTGAAAATGAAGGCAAGGATAGACGCAGTTTTGCAGGAATTGGGCATCGGTGTATAGGCGGCAGAAAAACAGCTCATGCAGGACAGCTGTGTTGGTGTCAGGGGAAAAAGAGTCACCTGGCAGCAGGCTGCCTCCAACCCACCCCCCACCCCCAGGTATCCATCCAAAGGCCCCATTCTTCCCTAGTAATTTGCAGGACCAGAACAAATGTCAACTGACTCTACTTGCTACAGAAATTCAACCAGAGTGCAGGAACAGTACTCCACTGCCTGAAGAAAGCTCTAGCTTCAAAGTGAGAGCCTCAGAGTTTAATTGAAAACTTGGCGGGTGGACAAAGTCATTACTTTAATGCATGGGCCTTAAATTAACCTTATAAGCCAATTATGGCCATAACGCACTAAATCAAAACACTGGAGAGGGGCCTTAGTAGCTATTAAGGTTTTTAACTCACTCAATGACACAAAGAAAACCAAAGCAGACTGACAAGGAATCTGTCCCATACTTGGGTATCTGACGCTGACCTGAAAATCATAACCTGGATTGCAATTTCAAACTAAGAAAAAAACAAAAACAAACAAAAAAACCCCACTGTCTGCGAGTCTTCTACCCATCCCTCTGATCAAGACAGGAATTCAAAAAGTCAGTCTTTTATCAATCTGCTTTATTGTAAGTGAACAAGTTACCTTTATGGAATGACATGAAGAAATCATTTTTATTAGAACAGCGCAAATTTGTTTGCCTCAAAACAGCCTCAAAACAATAGAGCCAATCAAGATACAGAAAAAATAAATAAATAAAAGATTCTTGCTTCTCAAACTCTAGGTGCATAATCCAGAGTGACATAATGCTCCTAACAAAACTTATGCAAAATCAGGATCTAATAAAGGTCCCTTCAAGGAATCCTCAAGTCGTTGCATCTTCTCAGCTGTAGGAAAAGCAATTGATAACAAACACAAATAAGGAAAAGCTCAGATTCAAGCCACTCCGGAACTGGAATTGTTAGCAAGGACTAACAACTTTTCTCAGCGTGGGGACTTGGAAGCCTGAAAGTGGCACAATCAAGGGGATGCAGATAGTGGTAGCCATGGCCCCAAATGTATCAGATCTCTGCTTACTTTCCCAAGACCCAGGTTTGGGCAAAGATTCTCTCAGAGAGATGTGCTGGGGCTGCATCTTGGGATTTGGGAAAGTGCAAAACCCAGAAGAATCAGGGGTTGGAGAAAGTACAGGGGTGAAGACTGTGGACCTCAGTTCCAGCTCCCCCACCCCCTGGAACACCTCTGGGTGTGGCCCGCCCCCCACCACCCTCCTATAAACAAAGCCAGGCCAGGTCTAGCCCTGACTCTGTCCACCTGCCAAGTTTTCAAAGACCTTCACCTCGGTTACGCTGTTGCCTGTGCCACAATGCCAGGCTCAGGAGCACTTTCTTCGTCCGGTTTTGTTGGCATGGCCGGCCGAAGATGGCGATTTCCACTAAATCTCCCTGTTTCAAGACGTTCACGGTCAGGAGCACCTGGCTGAGCCACTCCATCTCACCTAATCTTTATAAAGGAGCAAGAAATATGAAGTGGAACAAGGAAAGTCTCTTCAACAATGGTGTTGGAGAAAATGGACACTTACATTGCAAAAATATGAGCTTCAATGTCTAACACAAGGCATAAATTTAGACCAAAGTGGATTAAAGGCCTCAATATCAGACCTGAATGCATAAGTTTCATGAATGAAAATGTAGAAAAAACCCTTCACAACATTGAAGTTAAAGGCATATTTGAAGATGAAACACCACTGACCAAGCAAGTGGAACAAATGTAGAAACATAGGACAACATTAAACTAAGAAGCTTTTGCATTTCAAAGTAAACAATGACCAAAATACAGAGAGAGCCCACGGAATAGGAAAGAATATTTAACCAATACAAATCTGATAAGGCATTAATATCCAGAATAAAAAAAGACACTAGTTGAATTTTACAGGAAAAGAACCTCCAACCCCATCAAAAACTGGGAAGAAGAAATGAACAGAAGCTTCATCAAAAAAGAAATCCAAATGGCCAAAATAAAATTAAGAAATTCTCTACATTGCTAATCATCAGGGAGATGCAAATCAAAATAACAATGATATATAATTTCACACCACAGACACTGGCACACATCAAAAAGAACAAGAACAACCTGTGCTGGTGCAGATATGGGGAGAAAGGGACTCTGATTTTTGGTGGAAATGCCAGCTGGTTCAGCCTTTTTGCAAAACAATATGGTCATTCCTTTAAAAACTAGAAATTGAGCTTCCATCTGACTCTGCAATACCACTTCTGAGAATATATCCCAAGGGTGCAAAAAAGCACAGTAGAAATGACATCTGTAACTGTATGTTCCTGGCAGCACTATTTCACAATAGCCAAAATCTGAAAACAACCTGAGTACCTGACAACAGATGACATGTTATTTTTTTCAACTTACAAAGGTAATATATATTTTCATTCATGTGAACACATAAAATAAAAATATATGAAAGGTAAAAGAAATGTGAATGAAAATTAAGAGTATCTTCTCTTCTCATTTCTGATTCTATTTTCTGTAATTTTCTCCTATAAACCTTGTCATTCCTGATACAAATCTGTTCTTTTCATTTTAATTGAGTTACCTGAGATGCACAGTTACAAAGTTGTTCATTATTGAGTTTTAGTCATACAATGGTCCAACACCTGCTCTTTTGTCAGTGTACATTTCCTGCCTCCAATGTCCCCAGTTTCTCTTCCCCCTGACTCCCCCCATACCCTCCTCCCTCCTTTTCCCTCCCTGCCCCTCAGCCTGCTCACCTGCTTCTATGGCAAACACTCCCCCCCTCACTCTCTCTCCTCTCTCCTCTCTTGTTCCTTTTAAGTACTCTGGTTTGCAATACTGTTAAGTAAAAGGTATCATGCATATCACTTTACCTCCCATCAGCACTCAGTTTTTGTCCAGAGTGATCATTTCCAGATGATAGTTATCATTGTATTGTAGTTCTTTCTCTGTCCTAACTGCTCTCTTCCTCCCCCTTTGTGGCAAGCTTCCTATGATTGTCCTTGTTTCTGCTGTCTCTGGGTGTGCATATCTATTCTTATGCAACTCTATACATGCTTATAGATAATCGTCTTTTGTTTTCTTTTTAATTTTGGAAATATAATATTGCTGTGAACAGTGTGATTTACCCTTACCTAGTATATGGTAGGCGGCTTTTTTATGAATGTATATTATGTCTTTAATCATAAAGAAGAATATCAAAGGATGAATTTGATGCTGAAATAGAGTAGCTTAGGAATAACAATACAACAGAATATAACATTATTGTTATCATTATTGTTTATATTTGTCTAAGTTTCATGTAGGATGATTTAAACTAGATCATAATACTATTCCAGAAAACCAAATCTGATCAATGCTTGTGTTGTAAATATAGGTTTTGGAAAATAATACTAATTTATTTACATATTATATTTGACTGGATTCATGATTTATTGTTAGAGTTCAGTTTTTGCTTTAGAAATATTAGGTCCTTTAGCACCTAAAATATTTATTCTTTGTCCTTTAAGGATACTGTCTCTATCTTGATGAATTGGCCAGAACACATTACAGAGTACAATACAATAGTCTCAGCATGTCAAAACACTAAATTCACTTCTTGTTTGAGAATATTTGAGTTTCCTCTTTCTTTTTCTATGAGTTTAAACAAATGATTCATGTAACATGAAAGGAAACACAATTTCTGGACAGTTTGTGATTCTTATTATTTGAATTTATTAAGATTCTTTTATATTTCTCAAAAATTAACACAAATATAGAACAGCCCCCATATATACTTTAAGTGGAGTTTTTACAATTTATTGATGGATATTTAATAAACCAGAGCATAATTAAGTTACAACCTACATTTATTACCATCACTCAGTAAATAGCACAGTCTGTGAATAGTATAAACTTGGATTTTTCAGTTGGAATTCATTCACAGTTGATATTTTTATAGGATATCAATCTTTATAGGATATATTGGTATTTTGATACAAAATATAATTTACTAGCTAATGTACCTTAAGTAGGACCTTGTTATTAATGAGGAACTCTAGCCTAGGTTAACTTTTCATCAACTTCAAGATCACTTTGGATTTTTTAGTCAGATGGAGAGATAGGGGATGTATGATGCAGAAAAGTGATTGAACCAATTATCATCCCTGTCTGGTTCTGATAAGTATGAGAAGTATCACTGTATCACTGTCATCCTGTTGTTCATCAATTGCCTCAAGCAGGCACCAGCAATGTCTCCATCCTAGCCCTGAGATTTTAGAAAGTGCCACATTCGAGGCTCTTTCAGAGTCTGGAGAATGAGACCCATTATTGTTACTGGTTTTTGGGATACGGAATATGCCACAGGGAGTTTGCCAAACTCTGCCATGTGGGCAGGATACTTTTGGTAGCCTTCTAGATTCTCCAGAGTAAGAAATAGATAATAAGATGTAAGATGTCTTCCGGGAGCTGGGTTTTATGCACTCTTGGATGTTGATGGGATTACACAGTGCCAGGGACAGTGGTAGGTGTAACACCTACATACTGGAAGAGAGGAGGCACAGTCCCAATCCAAGCAGGCTTGGTGATCTACACCCCGGGTCCCGCACACCTGGGTTCTTCTGCTGGTTCCTTCATGTGTGAGGCTTGTCCAAACATGTGGAGAGTGGTCTTAAGCATGGCTGTGGCTGGAACCAGAGGTCTTCAGCTGCCTGGGATCTGCTCAGTGTGGGGTGGGAAACTCAACCCACCCTCCTCCAAGGGGCCCTGATGAGGACAGCCAGGCGCAGAGGCAGGAGACTGCGCTGTTCTCTTCCAGGAGCTGGGTTTTATAGTCTCTGGGTCTTGGTCCTTGATGGTATTACACGGTGCTGGGGACAGTTGGTGGGTGTAACCATTGAGTTCTCTAAGATGACTGGACCTTATTTCTTTTTTTTTGTGGGTCACACCTGGTAATGCACAGGGGTTACTCCTGGCTCTGCACTCAGGAGTTACTCCTGGTGGTGCTCAGGGGACCATATGGGATGCTGGGGATTGAACGGAGTCAGCCACGTGCAAGGCAAACCCCCTACCTGCTGTGCTATCTCTCCAGCCCCTGAACTTATTTTTAATGCATATAATCACCAAGAATCTTGTTTCAAATGCAAATATTGGAGGCCAGAGAAATAATACAGGAGTTAAAGTGTTTATGTTCCACACAGCTAACCCTTGTTCCATCCCTAGTTCCATCTTGTTTCCCCAAACATGGCCAGGAGCAATTCCTGAGCACAGTGTCAGGAGTAAGTCCTGAGCACCACCAGGTGTGGCCCAAGCCCTGAGCTCCCCTCCTCCTGTTGCCAAGTGAAATAAAATGAAAATACTAGGGTGCAAGGCCCAGAAATTTAGGTTCACAAAATTTGAATTGGGATTCAGAAATCTTTATTTAACCATTTAGTTGATTCTGATAAAAACATTTCTTACCAAACAGGAGAAGGTTTTCTCTAATATAGGTTTTTGGGCCATAACCAACTGTTCTCAAAACAGTACTCCTGACTCTACTCAGGAATCACTCCTGGTCATGCTCAAGGATCTTGACGGTGTTTGAGGGACCGTATTTGTTGCCAGAGATCAAACCTAGACTGGCCACATACAAGGCAAGCACCCTATCCCCTCTACAGTCTCTCTGGTCTTCAAGCAGTAACCCTCTTTAGTTTCTGTTTTCTTTTTGGGGGGCTCATGCCTAGTGGCAGGGGACCACATGCAGTGGCCAAATCAAACTGGGCTTGGTCACATGCAAGCCAAGCACCTTAACACCTGTACGATCTCTGGCCCCATCTCTAGAAGTTCTTCACACATATAAACTTCCTTACTTTTACTCTCTTCTTTCCTATTTTTCCTTTCCTCTTTCTGTCATTATTTGTCAGCAAATATATATATATGTATATATATATATATAAAATCATAGAGCTATATGAGAACACTCCATGTCTTTGTGTACATAAACACAAGCTGTTACTTCAAACAGGAAGGAGCTTAAAGTGAACCATGCTTAGCTCCTTGGTCTTGAACTAATATTTTCTTTTTCTCTATACCTCATTTTATACACCCACATCTTATGCAAGTCAGAGATCATGTGCTTCTAAGAATATCACTGGATTCAATTCTGGATACAATTCTGTCATCAAATAAAGGTGAGGCTGCCTATTCTCACCTTTCTCATCATGAATTTTGTAAATTCAGGCAAACCAAGAGAGACTTGTATAGCCTCTGGCAAGACCTGTCTTTGCTCTTCATGTCATAATACCTAGCACAACATTTAGTAAATAACTAAGTATACAGTAAATATTGGGGGAATAGAGAATGAATTAACAAAAATCAGTGCATGAATAAAATGAAGGGCAAAATAAATCTCAGAAATGTTCATAGAAGCTAATTATGTGTATAAGAGTCTCAGGACTATTTATCTGATACTAGGTCTTTCCAGCTCAAAAATGGTTCAGAGATTGATTTAAAAGATGCTTCTGCCAAATTTGAATTTGTCTTGCAGATTGTGCATTTCTTGACAAATGTCCCCCAAATTCCCTCCAAACAAAACAAATAGTTCTCATTTATGAGTATTGTCAAATAGTGGGTTTTCCTATCATTTTCAATTTTCTAAAATCACAAATTATTTCAGGAAAGTGATTTTTAAGAATTATGTTAGGAAAATTTTGAGCACCTTTATAGTTTTTTCTTATTGAATCCACATTTGAACAGTCAAATATAAAATCACACAGAGATGAAAAATATTTTTTCTCCCTTTCAAGATTACACATTTGTGAATTAACCAAGATTGGGTTATAAGCATTCTACACATTAAAATAATGACAGCCAATGAAGTTTATGATGTTTAAAAGACATTGAAATGCCTTTTAAAATACATAATTAGTACATCCTTACTATAACTTTTTAATAATTAGCATAAAACTACTTGACGTTCCTGGGCATTTTTTCAAAGCACATAAATAATAATGAATTTTACTCCCCTTCATTTTCTATTTTTCCCTGGAATCATTTGGGCTTTGGTGAGGACTGTGATTTCTGATTGCACAGGAGGTTAGCGTGAGTTGGAGGACGAACTTAAATCTTGGCAGTTGGTGAAGTACTAAGAGCTCAACATTCATTTCCTTCCCACGCATCCTTTTTGTTCATTTGGAGTTAATATTTTTTTTTTCAAAACAAAGCCAAACAAAAATGAGAGGGGAGAAGGTAGGTTGTCAGGAGGGGGTGGCACATGAGTGACTAGAAGTAAAAAAGGAGGGAGGAGAAAGATGGTGATGGGGCAAATATAATAAAAGGCCAGGAGAACAGGCAGCTGATGGGAGCTAAGTGGAGGGAAGCTTGGCAAAAAGAATCACTATATTTAAATATTCTGATACTGCTTTAAAAGTAAAAAATCAGCCCTTCTTCAAAGAACCCCCCACCCACAGTTGCTTTCTTACTCCCACTCTTGAAAGACTAACGTCATGTTCAATTGTACAAAAACACTTGTAAAAAATAAAATTAAAGACCCCATTTAAAAGCAGGTGTGAGACGCCTGTGTCCCTGTTTCTGACACAAGCGCATTGTGTCTCTAGCACTTACAAGTCCCAGAGTTGCCTTTGAAGCAGCGAAGTTGTCTTGCTCTATTTTAGATTCACCCAGAACAACAAAGTGTGTTAAGGCTTTGTACACCAACTCCAGGGCTGTGAGATTTGCAGCATCTTGTTGGTCCTTACAAATAATCTAGGAAGTAATGCATGCTATTTCCACTGTACACAGGAGGAACTGTGCCTTCACAAGGCTGAGTAATTTATTAAAGTGTATCTGCAACCTGAAAAGCTGAGATTTAAACTAAAGTGAGGGTGGGTGTGTATCTATTTGCCTTACTTATTATCTGTTAATTTCGAAATAAATTTAGAGTTACAAAAGAGCTATAAGCACAGACTAAGAATTCTCTAAACATTTCCTCTGGTGTCTCTGGAAATTATCTGCTCTTTCTCTTCTGTTTGTCTTTTCTGAAAATTTTGCAAAGGAATGGTAGACCTGAAGACCCTATGCTTCTAAAGTACTTCAGTCTGTAATTTCTAAAAAGTCGGACAAGCTCTTAGAAAAACAGGTACAATTTAAAGATAATTATATGTAATTAAACTGGAAATTAATATGGACACAGTGTTATTTCCAATTTTATTGAGTCTTATTGAATTTCTGCAAGTATTCTTTCTTGGGTGGGGGGAGTCATTCCATTGCTCCTTCCAAATCACTCATTACATTGGTTGTCTATCTCTTAGTGCCCTTTAATCTCAGGCAGTTCTCAGACTTCCGATCTTTCATGTTGTTGGGCTTGTCGTTTTCAGATTGTTTCTTGGTTTAGGTTTGTCTCATGTTTTGATTCTTTGTGTCAGATTCAGATTTTGCATTTTTTAAAACTTTTGGAGATGCACAGGGGTTGCTCTTGGCTTGACACTCAGGAATTACTGCACTGGTACTGGTGGTGCTCAGGGGACCATGTGGGATGCTGGGGATCCAATACAGGTCGGCCTTGCGCAAGACAAACGCCCTACCTGCTGTCCTATTGCTTCAGCACCCAGATTTGGTATTTTTTAAGTTAGAACACAGCAGACATCCTGTTCATGACAAATGACATTCAATCATCTTTGTATCCTTTTGAGTGTACCCCATTCAGAGACACACAATGTCTTTGTCCTGTTCATAGTCGTGCTTGTTAACTTTGATCACTTAGTTATTGTGCTGTCAACCAGCTTACACGGTTTCTCCGCGGAGAATTCACCCAGACTCAAAACCTTTTGTCATTAATAAGTATCATATAGACAGAAATTTTAGACAGTTCTAATATTATACTTTTGCAAATTCTTTTAACCATTCACAAAAACTTATCTGAAGCAGTGATTATTGTGGCAACTGTCAAATAATGATTTTTTAAAAATTTCATCATTACTTTTATGTTTATGAGTTGAAATTCTATTTTGAGTTAGAACTTTCCTCTTTTTATTTGTTCCTTTGTTTAATTCTATCTGAACTACAGGTTTAACTTTATTCTATACACTGTAATTAAGTCATTGTCAGTTTGTTGTTTACCTTCCTTATTTAATCAGGGAAGCCCTGAGTGGTCCATACTGGTTAGTGTGTTTTTTTTTTTTTTACCATATCTCTCTTAATTTTTTTCAGCCACTTCTTTCTTTGTGGTGTCATATAATATTCCAGGCTCAGTTTGTTCTTTCCCTACTCCGTTACTGGAATTCATTCATTTCTCCCAGGAACTCTGATTTCTTTTATTGGAGACACTGTTCTCCAGTAAAATTGGATCCGGATTTTGGGTGAGTTCTGCAGTACTAGGATCACAGGTTTCTAGCCACTCAGTGGAAGTAGCTGGGAATTATATGCATGTTTGTTAAAGATACATCACAATTATAGTTTTCTTTATGTTTTAAAAATCTATCAGTTGATTGTGACACTTCAGTCCACAATAAGTCTTCTGCAAGTTATTTCTCCGTCTGCCTGAAATAAACATTTCAGAGTTCTTAAGTAATTTTTAGTCACCATGTTCTTTTCATTTCAACTTTTCTTTGGAATGTTTTATTTTCTTTTGTGGAAAGATATATCTATGTATACATATAACTAGTTATAAATTACAAATATCACCAACACATAAAAAATATAGGCTCTATTAACTCTCAAAAAAGCAACTTAACTTTCTGCCTAAAATTGTCTTTAGCTACTGTCACATGGGGAGTGAATGGATCTTTCAGATTTCAACCATAGATCATTTGGCCAAGTATAATGTTTTTATACTTATTTTGAAAGTAAAACAAAAAGTTAGTTGTATTTTTTTTAAAAAAATACTTCCCTCTTAACTAAGAATTTTAAAAAACTTGTTTCAATCATCTCTGTTTCCTTGTTTTTCTCTTCAAAATCAATTTTAAAAACAATTGTTTTTACTGCTAGAAAACTTCAACAGCTGTGTTGCTGTCCCAGAATACATTATTATCACTGTTAGGTGACAGAAGATAATAATCATCCCTTATCTATCAGTTCCCTACATAAATGCATTGCTAATCACAATCTGCCTCAAATCTCCTCTCTCAAATGGCAGAGACAGAGAGCAAGAGAGAGAACGAAATAGAGAGAGAGAGAGAGAGAGAGAGAGAGAGAGAGAGAGAGAGAGAGAGAGAAGAGAGAATGGGGAAAAATCCCAGGAAATCCTTTTGAAAGCTTTTGGTTTGGTCTTTATAACATGGTGTGGTTTGTAAAGTCTTCTACAAGTAACATAATTACAGTTTATGAAGGAAATTGTTTTCTAAATTTACTAAAGAAACATCAGTAGGCTTTCCTGAATTCAGGTAGAACCACTTTAATATTATATTATAGTATAGGACTTCATTCTGAATATCTTGAATATTTATGGTACTTGATGTTTGGACTTTTTAAAAGGTCATTGGAAAATGAAGTCACTTTCACTTTAAAGTAGGAGAAGGTGAACATGAAAAAGAGAAGCGTTTGTAATGAAAATAATGATATCTGTTCTCCTGAAAAAGGTCTTAGTTTCCTCTAGTAATTGTATTTTTAATGGCTTTCTTTATATGAAGTGATTGCATCTTAACTTATGAAAGTGTTTCTCCACAAAGATTGAGGATCTCATAACAAATTGACAGTCTTTTATACTGGACAAATGACCATTGTAGATATGAGCAAAACAGCAATATTCAACCATGATATTTATACATGTTTTCTTAGTGCAGGTAGTTTTGCTGACAAATTATAGTCATTACTTTCATCTCTACCCTCGCAAAAAAGAGACATCATTATTTGATCCTTTGGGCTTTATGGGAAGTCAGATCTATGGATCAGTAACCCTGGATCATTCTTCGTCTTCACTGTGTTTCATGTAATACATGCCCATGAGGTGTTAGAGAATCACTTTTCTACAAATGGTTCTTAGTGAAAAGGATCTTTGGTCAGATTACTTTAGAAATGTTCCATACTACATCTGTCAGATTTTAGAGTGTCACAATAAGCATCAAAGTACTAAGTGTTCTGAAAATTCCCTGGTAAAAATCACTGTTTACGTTTCAATTCAGTGCTCCCAGATTCCTTTAGCAATTGCTATGAGTAATGTCATTTTAATAGAATATTTGAACAAAACAGCATTTGTTTTAATTGGATACATGTCATTCTGCTATATTTTTAAATATCTTGACAAAGGCTTATTAAGTGACTGACTCAGTCGATATTATTATTTGGAGCCTTTGTTCTGGTTCTTCACACTAGTGAAGACCGTTGTATTTGTGGACCTTTCCTGAGGCAATGTTCTCTTCCTTAGCTGATTACTTGGTAGTCATCGCCCGTATCCTACCCTTTAAAGAAGCTTTCATTTTAGATATAGTAAACTTATTATAGTAAACTTATTATTATTAAAGATAACTTATCTGCTGTAGTTAAGTTCCTTTATTTCTTGGGCATGACAAATATTTCTTCATTTGCTTTTGGTAATGGCACTTTACTTCCACCTGGTTAAGGTTTTTATTGAATTTTTGTTAACAATTGTAAGGTTCTTGGTAAGGTCTTGAAATCCTGGTATTTCAAAGGTGTCAAAACTCTTGAATACAAACAAAACAAATTTTTGGTTAAATTTGTCTTAGTGCTCAGTCATTCAGTTTCATTTATTTGTGTCTTAAAATTATGGAATGGATGGGTTATATCGCCTGTTCTAAGAGCATATAGATCTATCCAATGGTCTTCAAATGAACCATAAATTCTCCATAAATACTAATGAGGATGGTAAATTTATGTAGGATTAAGATTTCTGGAAAAGAGAGAAGAATTAAGAGAAGAAAGAGACTAATGGGATGAAATGAAAATGAAATGCTAAGGAAGCAGTGGAGGAAGGGAGCACAGAAAAAGAATAAACTTTGTAGTTTTTGTCAATAAGGTCAGCATGTTGTTACAGTGATTGTCATTTTTCTCTATCCATAGTTACCAGAAATATCAGAAGCATCAGTATCATCACCTCAGATGTAATATTTTCATTGTCCATAAAGGCAACCCAGGTTTAGTAGGAAGGAAATGTCTTTGAGATGGAACTGTCTAAAGACTGTAACCATTCTCTGAACAGATGAGTGACAGAAAATTTTAATTTGGTTCATCTTCATCTTCAAGTAGTGGATGCACAGGGGATGCAAAGATGAGTGAGATATGTTTTATGTCAAAGCCATGAATAATGTATTAAGGGTAAGAAACTGGGCTAGGTTAAAAACAAAAATGTGCTTGTGAAAAAGGTGCCACTGTGTATGTTTAGAAGGCAAATAAGGATGAAAGGCTAGTATACCAGGTAAGGCACACGTTCGCAAGCAGCTGACCCAGGTTTGATCCTGACACTACTTAGAATTCCCGGATCCCTGAGCAGAGTCAGGTGAAGAGGTATATCCAGACTCTGGTTCTTCACACTAGTGAAGACCGTTGTATTTGTGGACCTCACCTGAGGCAATGGTATATCTAGAGTCTTCCCTGAAGACTGCTGGATATACCGCTTCCAAATAAAAAAGGAAAAGGTAAAGGCCCTCCCGTTGATCGTCGATTTGCTCAAGCGGGCCCAGTAACGTCTCCATTGGAGACTTTGTTG
>JAOXYA010497874.1:0-14791 GCA_028565675.1 Sorex palustris | reverse complement strand
GCACTGGTGGAGGGATGGGTATTTGATCATTATATAATTGAAACCCAAGCACAAAAATTTGTAAGTCTGCAACTGTAACTCATGGTGTCTCAGTAATAAAAAATTAAAAATAAATAAATAAATAAAACGTCAAGAAGAATTTAATGAGTTATTAAGTGAATAAACATTTAGAACGTGAGGTTCTTTAAAAAAGAAAAAAGGAAGAAAGAAAAGAAAAAAAGAAAAAAACCCCTGGGACAAGAGATCCCTTTTGTCCGAGTACCTTTTCAGAAAGAAAAGAACCGGAACACCCTTTTTATCTGGCAGGAGGATACAGTACCAATGCGGGATACCTATTATCTGTGAGCTCAGGTGTGGGAATATAGTGGTTTAAAAAGTGTGCCGGAGTTTGGAGCGGCAAATACACAGGATGTTCAGAGGCAGCGAGCTGGAGGATTGACAAAGAGACACATTTCTTCTGTGGCTTGAGCTGGCGTCAAGAGCTCCCTGGGCACTGCTGCAGAATCCTTCGGGGTCTGGCAGCTAAGCCAGGGTCGTGGGAAGGCTGGCGTAGAGTATGCTGCCCGGCTGCATGGGCCGCACCCGGGGTGAGCCTCTCACCCTACCAGCTGCCCTCCAGCTGTTGGGGACAAGGTCCCCCACACTGGGAAATGCTGATTCCTGAGCTCCAGCAATAACAGATGCCAACACCTGTCCCTATGCTAGAAGATTCTCTCCTACTCTCCCCCAGGCTCCAGCGGAGAAAGATGTGTGTGGTTGGGAGGCAGCTGTGGGCAACCATTCCCATGTCCCCCAGACCCCAGAAGTCGACCAAGACCAGAAAGTATAGTGACTGGAGGGAAGAAAAATTCTTTCCCCCACCCCACTTAATTTTAACACCGTCGTTACAAAGTTGTTCATGATGATTTATTACAGACACTCAAAAGTCCAACACCAATTCCACTACCGTCACCTTCCCTCCACCATAGTCTCCAATTTTCCCAAAGACCCCTCAAGCCTGCACCTGTAGCAGGCCCACAATCATTTATTTCACATTGCTTGTTCCATTAGATGGCTAACAGAATGATCCAAAAAATGATTTCTGTAGGAAAAAAATAATTGGTGAAAATTGTTGTATCTTGGTGGGTGAATTAGGCTGCAGCAAGCCCAGATCCTTTGGCAAGTGCTGGAATGAAAATGATCTGAACCTCAAAGGGGATAGATTTAGGAAGAGCAATATTTTTTAGAAAGTGAATTCCATCAATCAACCATTGTAATCAAGTTGGTGTAATTCCTCTTTCCCTCCTGATTCTCATTAGACGGCCTCTGCGCATTTGGGGAAGGAAGTCAAGCCACCATTCATTGGGCAGCTGGCTGCTGAGGATACAAGTTGAAGAGATATTGTCTCTGTCTTCTAGATGCCCTCCCCCCCCCCCGACCCACACCCACACAGTCTTCCTCTTCTCTTCCTCCATGAAGCCTGCTCCCAGGAGGGCAGCTGGTTCCATCAGCCAGACAGAGCAGTTACCCGCACTGGGGAGGTGTTGATGGCTCTGCCTGTCAACTGCTCCACTTCCGGGCTCTCCTTCCTGGTGAGTTCCAGGCAGCCACGTGACCAGCAGGCCCCACAATGCATCTCCCAGTTCTAACCTCTCTGCTCAGTGCAGGGCATAGGGCTGGGGCCCAGGTGGCTAAATAAGGCATGACTTCTGGGGAACCTCCTCCTTTCCATCCCCTCCCCAGGGCAGGCTGAGAACATCGTGGTGAGTGGACAGTGTTTTCGGGATGAACAGGTGTAGCCACAGAACCAAATGACTCTGGATCTCTCCATCATTTGCTGGAGCAGAACCACCTAAATGCTTCAAGGCTTCTGTCCTGCCAGACTGACAGGGGAGAATTCAATCACAGCAGGCTTATCGACTGGGCTCCTGAGAAAGCCGTCTCCAGTGAACATCCTCGTAATAGTGACCGTCGCGACTCTCAGCTGAACAGGCCAAAGGAACATACCAAGCCGGAACTTGCTATGGGCTCCTTACATCCTACCTGGGAGTGGTCCCTAGCGCTGTAGTCATGATGTGTGTAACAATGACCCCCAAAGTCCCTGATATGCCAAAGCCTTGCTCTATGCATTTACCACAAACCACTTTGGACAATATTTTGTCCCACTGTGTATGTATCAAAGACCCATGATAAGATACCAAGAGCCAAGTAATGGAAAAAAGGGACAGATATTTGGGTCTTGCCCACACGAGCTGGTTCTCTGTTTGAGGTGGGCACCATGCCCAGCACCCTTGTCCTGCCCTGGTGTTACACGTTACCTGAGTTTCTCCTGTCCTGCGCAGTAAGCTCAGGTGTTTATCAGGAGATGAGGTTTTTATTCTTCTCCTTCATTTTTTTAAAAAATATTTCCACCTTGAAGCTATTGGCTACCTGGTCTTTTGAAAGTTGTCCAGTGGCTGAACATTGACAAGAATGGTATTGAGCTTTCGATGACTATCCAATCCAAACAGTTTCCCGTTCTCTCCCATGTGCTGTTGACATCTATGGGTGCTTACATTTCTGCGTTTTAATTGTCCTTTCTTTTTTTTTTTAACAATGACTTAAAAAATTTCCTAATAGTCAGAAATTAGGAACTAGTAGGCCACAGGACCCTCATCTTCGAGAGAGGGCAACTCTAAAAGGAGGCGTCTGTGAAGTGAGAGTGTCTAGGGCTTCTGCCCCTGGCGATGATGGACTTCTTGGCTTCATACATGGAGGTGATGATGTGCATCACCTGGGTTTAAGATGAGCCACACGCACAGCCCCTGGCTCTTGGCAGCAGTTGTACTGATGCATGGCCTCCTTGCAGGCCTTTGGTTGTGGGCCGCTGTTGGAACCACATGGGACACACAACTCAGGGCCGGGCCACCTGCAGACACTGCAGGGACTAGCTGGTATTGAGCTTTCGATGACTATCCAATCCAAATAATTTCCTGTTCTCTACCATGTGCTGTTGATGTCTGTGCAACTTTCTTGGGCACTGCAGGGACTAGCTCCTCAGGCTTTGAGGCCCAGCTGCTCCATTGACCTCTGGGGGTTGTAGCGCAGAGGCAGCACCTGGGGGAATGTTCCAGATGGTGACCTGTGCTCACAGGTGGTGGGTGAGGTTTACTATGAGGAAAAGTGCTGAGCCTGGAAACCAGTTTAGCAGAAGAATCTTTTGGCTCAGGTGACTGGGGCTGGTGTTTATCAGGACTGATCACAGATGTCTCGTTTCTCTTCTCTCTCCTGGTTGTGCAGTACCAGTGGAATTATCCACCCTCGTAATTTTGGGGTCTTCCCAAAAGCAGTGCTCAGGGACAAAGCGTGAGGAGCTAGTCCCTGCAGTGCCCAACCAGACAAGAATCTGAGTGCTCAGGCTGGCGTCATGGCGCTTCTCAGGTCCAGCTGTGCTGGGTGCCACTGGGCCTACTTCAGATCCCTCCTGGGCTATACCCAGAGGTACCCAGGTATCATACGCTAGAGGGTTCTTGCACATGAAATGCATGTGTCCCTGAACCCTGAGACCCCCAAGGGGGCCCATCTGACCTCTATAATGTTAGGTGTAACTGCACAATTTGCCCAGTTGGGAGGTTTCCAAACCAGTGTTTACACCTGCCGTCCTGACTCCCTACCCAGCTAGCCAGTGTTGACAAGGGTCTTCCAGGGTCCCTCCCACCTCCATCTCCCTCCCGACCTTCAGGGACAGTGCAGCAGTACTAATCTTTGAGAGGCATGAGGGAGAGACTGGGGAGAGTCTAAGATACCCCCCCCACACACACACATACACACCCACGCTCATCCCCAGGGCCAGGAGCAGTGGCCAAGATGTAACTCAGCCCATGTGTGGCTGGAGTATGGGATCCCACTTGGAGAAATGAGTGTGCAGAACCACTCATGACGCAGTGCTTCAGGGAAGCCAGCCACACTGACTGCAGACGCCTGTAGCAGCAGGAAGGGGGCAGTCAGGCTGAATGGGGCATTGGTCACCTCCCACATCTTCACCAAGGCAGCAGACTAGCCCTCAAAGGGACAGGTGTGTGGGAGGGCAGCGTACAAGAGTGCTGACACTGGTTCCGGTCACCTACCTGCCGTGTGGGCCATGCTGCATTCCTCAGGCTCATCCTAATGGCCCAGGCCCTCACACCCGACTCCCCGGTTCAAATTTACTTCTTCTGGATGCCTGTGGGGGGCCCAGAGAAGAGGAATTTGGAGGTCCCAGGCATTGAACATGTCACAGAATCTGTCTGTCTGTCTGTCTGATACACACACACACACACACACACACACAACTTTTGTGTGGATAAGCAACAGAGGGCTTATGAAGTATTATGTGAGCAGAAATTAGCTCAGCAAGAAGCCTGGGAGTTTTTTCCTTTTGACACCCTTAGTCTCTGGGGGGGGGGGGGCAGGGGGAACTGGGAGCAAGTTTATGCATCCCCAACTTTGGCTGCAGTATTTTCCCAACAATGGTGCTAAAGTCACAGGTTAGAGACCTGCATGGAGAGAAAAAAGCTAGAAAAATCTGGGCCCAAGTCTTGGTTTGCTGTTGTTTGGGGGCCATACCCAGCGATGCTCAGGGCTTATTCCTGGCTCGGCGGGGGGGGGGGGGGGCCCATGTCTTAATGAGGCCATTGGCCAACAGGAGGAAGGAGGGAGAAAGCAGGCTTGCTGCCACGCCCCCCAGCTCAGGCAGAGGACAAGCAAAGTGCAGTCTTCCCCATCCCACCCCTCCCCCGATAAGCAAAGCTATTTATCACAGCCCACTGCTAAGTGCTTTCAGAGACACTGTCATTCCCTCTCCAGAGATACCACTCTTCCTGTGAATCAGAAACAGGAGTGGCACAAGATGGGGGCTGAGAGGTCCAAGGACACCCCAGTGGTGGAGGAGGGGTCTCTAGTCCATTTGCGGCTGCGGCAGCACCTGGGGCCAGGATCAGGGTCTGGGTCCTTCCCTCCCGCTCCTTCCCCCATCTGTACACACCACAACTGAAGTCAGTGAGACAGAGCAAAGGCGAGACACCAGGAAGTGGGTGAGCTGTGTCAGGAAGGGCAGGGGTGGGGGGCATCCACACATGCTGAGTCCCCACGGCACCGGCGACCTGGTTTGGTCTCTTGCTCTGGAACAGGCACCTGCTGACCATCAGCCTACGCGCTGGAGGACCCAGGATAGATGCGAGGGTCAGGCCTGATCCAGGGGCTTCGTAAGGCAGGAGCTGGGAGGCTGGATGACTGGACTGAGGGAATTAAACGAAGACCACGGGAAGGTTCTGGGACTCATCTTTATTTCCCCTCACTCCCACTCCTGCCCTCAGGGGCGGCCGGGCCCCTTGGCTAGCACGGTCTGGGGCCCTTTCTGATGCCCTGTGCTGGTGGGGAGGTGGCCACAGGGCTGAAGGGGCTTGGGGAAGGCTCTGGACTCTGGGCAGGGCTGTTTGCAGCCCCTGGCCCTGCTCTCTCTGGGGCAGCTCCGCTGGAGAGGCAGGAATGCTGGCGGCCCCAAGCTTGTTGCCCCGTCACGGTCCTGGGGCTGCAGGAAGGGAACCCATGAGCCCCACTCAGCGTTGTCCCTAGGTTATCCCATCAGCCGGGCGCAGGCAGTGGACAGCCGACGGCCCCTCCACCACTGCAGCATGACATGGTACCCGGTGCCTGTGCGGGCTCGTGCACCCTGTCTTCCCACGGAGAAAAGGGAGACGAAGGAGGAGGAGGAGGAGGATGGCGAAGGGGCCAGGCTGCTCCTGTCTTGCCAGTGGGGCAGCCCGACACTCCTCCACAGCTGCTGGGAGCTCAGTGGCTGACCCGCGGCGGGGACACGCCCGGGGGGACAAGGGTAGTTGGCTGGCTCATTTGTTGGCCACGGCGGAGAGCTGGTCCCGGATGCGGCCCAATCCGTCGAGCATGGTGTCCAGCGTCTCCTTACTCAGCTCCATGGTGACCGCTGTCACGGACGGTTTGTCCCCACACAGAATGGGGTCTTCCTGGATCTGAAGAGAGAGCAGGACCCCGGGTCAGAGCAGCCATGCTTCCCCTTGCTGTGCTGTGTGACCTATGCGTGTGCTGAGTGAGTCACGTGTTTGCTGAGTGAACTGTGTGTGTGCTGAGCTGTGTGAGTTGAGTGAGCTGTTGTGTACTGAGTCACGTGTGCTGAGTGAGCTCTGTGTATGCTGAGTTGAGTGAGCTCTGTGGGAGCTGGGTGAGTCACGTGTGCTGAGTGAGCTGTGTATGTGCTGTAAGTTGTGCATGTGCTGTGCGTGTGCTAAGTGAGCTGTGTGTATGCTGTGCAGGTACTGAGCTGTGCCTATGCCGTGCGTGTGCCATGCGTGTGCTATATGCCCCCTGCAGGGAGGCAGTCTGACGGCAGTCTGGAGGCATCTGAGCTGGGAGCGCCCCCGATACAGGGAGAGGGTGGAAAGGGAATCTGGAAATCTCAGCAGCGGGGCCAGTCTCTGTTGACAGGGAGCACTGGGCAGGGCTGTGTGGGCTGAGCCCCAGTCAGGACACTCCCCTAAGAAGACATTCCCTAGGTGTCCGGGGCTGCGGGAACAGTCCACCGGGCGGCAGAGAAAATATTATAACTCTGTGTTCAGATTTTCCATCTATTTTTTTTAAATGCAAGAGTTATTAGAATTTAGGAAACCAGTTGCTGGAGGCAACCTTCCTTCTTCACTCTGACAGGTGCTGTGACTCTGGGTGCCGGGCAGTCAATACGGAGTTCCAGGCATCTGGTTTTTATCTAGACAAGCTTGCAGGTGGAGAGGTGCTATAAAAAGCATCCTACAAGGAACTGTACGGGGAAGATAACACCAGGAGAAAACAAAGGACTGACATCCATCATTTCTCCAAGTGCTAATCTGTCAGCCGCCTCACAAACCGGGAAGCCTAATCAAACAGGGTCTCCGGGGCGGGGATTGGGGGTGCACCAGGGTACCTAAGGGACTGAACAGGTGGTCTGAGCGCTCGGCTCTGGGGTAAGCTAAATCATCCCACAGTGTAGGAGGGCCTTGAGCTAGCAAGGTACCGATTACAAGTCATGAGACTGGCGTTTCCAATTTCCACTGTTACGATGACTACAGGGGGTCAGCAGAGTAACTCTGGGAAGAAATAAAGTCACTATACTGTTTCTGAGCCACACCCACCCAACCGTGCTCCTGGCACTGTTCTCTGGGATCACTCCTAGTGGTGCTCAAGGGGCTGTATGTGGAGCTGGGGTTCAAACACCCAGGCCAGCTACGTGCCAGGCAAGTGCCCCACCTGCTGTCCAATCTCTCCAGCCCCACCATTCTCTGTACTTAGGTGAGAGACGCCAAAGGCCTGGAGACTGGTGCTTGCGCATCCCGGGTGGGGTGGTGGTGGTGGGGGTGTGGACCCCTTCTGGAGGCTGCCATACCTTCATCTGGAGCAGGCAGGTGGGGACGGCCATGCGGCTGATGCTGTCCGAGGCGGTCTTGATGTCCACTCTCCAGTCCAGGTCTACCAGGCGCGGCAGAGAGACTGCAGAGGGGACAACTCTGCTCAGGGCTCTACCTGCCCGCTGTGCACGAGGCTCCACAGTGTGAAGGGCACCTCTAAGCGGGGACAGGCCTTGGGCATCTTCCCCTTGTGGCAAGCCTCAGGGGAGAAAGACAGACAGACAGACGGGACCCAAAGCCCTCCATCCCCCACCCTGGGCTTTTGGAGCTCCGTGGTGGTGGTCCTGCCAGGCTCCAGCCCCCACACCTGCAGCTCAGGTGCCAAGATGGAACGAGACCGACACCTGGTTGAGAAGCTGAGCTTGTGGTGGGCTGCTGCCCTTTCTGGGGAAGTGTGTGTGTGTGTGTGTGTGTGGGGGGGTGTCCTAGGCCAACCCAGGTTGCAGGTCAAGCTGCCAGCATCACTGTGGGCACTACTCCAGCACTCGGGTGGACCCGGGGCAATGGAGGGGCCATTGATGAAGCGTTACCTTTGCAGTCTGGTTATGGGCCCATGCCCAGCTGTGCTCAAGGGCTATTACTGCTGACACACTGCCTGCCTGCGGTTCCTGCCCTGTGCTCAGAGCACACGTGTTCCTGGGGCTGGAACCCAAATACCTGCGTGCACAGCAGGAGCTCAGCCCTTGAGGCTCAGCCCTAAATATCTACTTTTATCTGACCTTTTGAACGTTTCATTTATGATCAGTTGTTTTTTTCCACCCTCCTCGCCCCTCCACCCAAGTGAAAATTCAATTATTTGAAGTCCTTCACTTACCCCCCACCCCCAGGGGGATATTTTTGGTTTTAAGGTTTTGGTTTTTAACAATAGATCTGCACTGTATTTAGATGATCACAGGGAGAAAATGAAAAAGCAGAATGCACATGACGGATACAGCTGGGTGTGGGCTAGAATAATTCCCTTCACTCTCTGGTTAAAGACGCTCTCTGGGACCATGGCTGGCCAGGAGGGAGGGTGATCACGGTACTCACTCTGATTGTTTTGGGCTTCAGTTCTCCAAGTAGCTCTGTGTGGGAAAGAGAGAGAGACAAGGAAAAGGCATGATGAAAAGAAGACCCCAGGGAAGGCCCTTGGACTGGAGCCTCAAAGCTGTAATCATCAAAGGAGGAAGAAAGGCCCCGGGGCGGCTTCTCTCCAAGAGGTGGATCCGAGTGTTTTACAAAACTCCACGAAGGGAAGGCAGTTTGCTTTCACAATTTCGGGGGGAAAAGCAAAGTCAGGATGCATTGTCTTCTTACTGTGCTCCTCGTCCCAGAGGCAAAGCCTGGAAAGGACAAGTGACCTCCCGTTCCTGAGTCTCTGCTCCACACACCTCACAGCCTGGCTAACACACTGCAGAACAGATGGTCTAATACGCCAGCAACGATGGAGCTGATTGAGAGGTGAGCAGGGTCGGCACAGCGCACGAGCACATCTGAGAACGCTTCTGAGCCACAAACCCTTTGGACTCAATTTGCTGCTAGCCAAGAGTGAACTGGTTCTGCCTAGAGGCTACGAATCTAAAAGGCTTGACCTAGCCAGAAAATACACAGGAGAAATATAAATGACCGCTGAATACATGAAAAAAATGATCTGGCAGTATCAAAAGTATCAAAAGTGTAAAAAAATGAAATCAGGTACCATCTGCCATATGTCAAAGTGGCAAGGGGTGGGGGGGATGTTAAGAAACAACCCCTCCCCCAACAAAAAATCCCACCAAACCCTTGGGGCAGGTGAAGGTGTGGACAGAGGGACACCTCATGCCCTCCTGGTGCATGACTGGTGACACCATTGAGGAAATGGAGCCAGAGAAGAGCTTCCACCCCAGTTGGTGACCAAACATGGGAGCTAGGCTCTGCCGAAGCCCCATTTGCCAAACTGAAAACCAACAAAAGTCTCAACACCCAGCATCCACGAACTGCTTAATTAAATTATACCTGGTTTCTTCCCAGAATCCACAGAGGTGGTAGAATAAACACTGCCAAAGGTAAATAGCTATTGATCGGCAACTCATTTGTGTTAGTGCTGTGCAGCGGACACAGGCGTGCTGTAACACGGTCTGCTCCACAGTGCTCGCAGCATCACTGAATTTCCCCACTAGATGTGGGAATGGCAAAGACTCCCAGGTCCTGACTCCTGACAGGCCTCCCCGGGAAGGAGCGTGTGCTGCTGGCCCCGCAGAGTTTTCCTCCTTCCTGCCGACCTCCCAGGGAAGGAATTCCCAAGCCGCCTCTGACTTCCGGGCCAGGGGAGACTCCCGCACTCACACGTGTTCCAGCATAATCTTCGTCAGCAGGTTCTTGAGGCTCTGGTGGAAATCCTCGGGGAAGAGAGCCAGGATCGCCTCGGCGGAGGTCAGGTTGCGGAAGACCACCAGGCTGGTGAGGCTGTGCAGGGCCTGGAGCAGCTGCAGGGGACACAGGGTGACCTTGGGCCGGTGAGGGGGAGGGGCGAAGGGCAGAAGGGTAGGGAAGGGCTCGATCCGCCACCAACACGGCCCCCCGGGAGACTGGCGGGCTGGATGCACTGTCCACCTGCTGACCCGGAAAGCTTCCCGCCTGCCCACCACTCTGCGCGGGGGGAGTACAGGGTGAATGAGCTCCCTCTTCTCCTCAGAGGTGCAGAGGTGCAACTTCCTGACCTCATGTCAGGTGGCTGGTAGGGGGAGGGAGAGTCGGCTGTGACACCAGGCAACTCAGCCCTGACTTGGGGACACCCCGTGGCCCCCAGGTGGTCATGGCCTGCGGGAGGCCCTGAGCTCCCCACCAGAACCTTGAGTGGTGCTCCCTTAACTGAACTGGCTCCTGGGACCCCTGGGCTGGGCAGCGAGGACCCGCAGGGGGTGGCATGGCCTTGCCACGAAGCTGTCAGCGGAAAGGACGCAGAGACAGAACGGATCAGAACCACGCGCACCACCCTGACCTCCTTGCCATGAAGTTCTCCTGGGGCTGAGCTAGAAGCTGTGGGTGGTCACCTGTTGGCTACGCGGTTTTCTCTTGGGCCAGGGGATGCCACGATTGGGCATCACCCAGCAGGGAGGGCTCCCTGGGGGTGTGGGAGTCCTGGGAGAAGAACCCTGCTCCCTGCTCCTCAGGGGTGGCCTTGTGGGGGCCAGGGTGGGGGGCGCTCCCATGCTCTTCCACAGGATTCCAAGTCAGGGCCAGCTGCTCACGACAGCGCCACTGGTGACCACACCGGGCAGCTGCACCAGTCTGCTTTCCCCACTGCCACCTTCACGTGTTCTAGGTGACAGCTGGCACCCAAGTCCTTGCCTGGTGTCCCAGAGGAAGTCCCCCCCTGCTCCCTCCCACCATCTCCCGCCTGCCTTTTTGCCCTCAAGAGTGGATTTCACTGAACAAAGTTCCCAGGTAAAACTCAGCAGCGTGGGCCTTGGACAAGCTCCCGTTTCCAACATGTGCATGGAACGCTGGGACGCGCCATCCGCGTGTCCCGCATAGCTGGCATCGCCTGACCCTTCCTCACGGCCAGTGGCCGAGCTCGGCGGAGACCTGGGAGGACACCTGATCTGTCCTGGGACAAGTGATATCTAGGGGAAACTGCCCTCGGTGAGCTCACTGACCACGGAGGAACCCCGGCAAGCAGCAGGCTCAGAGAGCAAACTTTCCCCAAGCTGGCTCTGGCTTCCACGATCCAGGGCACGGGTCTGAAAGGGAAGCCATCAGGGGCTGTGGCTTGGTGATGAGGACTTCCAGGGGCCCTCAGGGCACACGCGCCTCTCTGCACACTGACCTGCTCGGCCTCCGCCCGGGTCACTGACAGGCTGGAACACGTTGTCTCCAGCAGCGGGTGGGCGCCGGGGGCTGCACTGGAAAAGCTCTCTCGGCACAGCTGCCGGACAACATCTTTCGAGGAGGCCTAGGAACCAATCCACGGATAGGAACAAGGAACAAACTCAGAATGTGAAAAAACACCCACGTTTCAGAACCACACACAGCCTTGGTCATGGTGGGGTGCCTGTGGGACTCCAGACGAGAGGTGCAGGGTGCACTTAAGTGTTGGGGAAGATAGCCCCCCACCCCCTACACACACACACACACACACACACACACACACACACACACACACACCACCACTGCCCCCTTTCCAATGCCTGGGGACCATATGGTGTACTGGGGATAAAATCCCAGTAGCCTTTCTTGTTTGATTTTGGACAAAAATCTGGTGATGATCAGGGCTTATTCCAGGCTCTGTACTCTGGGATCACTCTTGGTGATGCCTGGGGACCATACAGGGTACTGGGGATAAAATCCTGGGAGCTTGCATGCAAGATAAGCACCTTCCTCTCTACTACCTCTCTGCCCTCAACGACAAACAAAATTTTCAAACTAAAAATTACAGTAACAAAAAAGAGGGAGGGAGGGATGGAGGGAGGGAGGGATGGAGGAAGGAAGGGGGGAGGGAGAGAGAGAGGGAAGGAAGGAACGAAGAAAGGAAGGAAAGAAGGAAGGAAGGAAGGAAGGAAGGAAGGAAGGAAGGAAGGAAGGACGGACAGTAAATGGGCTCAGCACTCAAATGCAAGGACAGATGAAAGAGTCCCTGAACTGGAAGAGAGAACAACATAAATAGCCTGGTCTGAACAGCAGAGAAACCAACAGAAAGAAATAGTGAAGAAAGCCTCAGGGGTCTTTGGGGCTATAAGAGAAGATCTGACATCCACAGACTGTAGTCCTGGAAGGTGAAGATAAAAGAGGGCTAGCCTGAAACACAATTTACAGAAATAGTGGCTGAAAGCATCCTAAATTTAGTTAGAGATAGAATCTCATAAATTCAAGATCCCAAGTAAATGCTAAACAAAGAAATCTTCAAGACATATCACTGTCAAAGTCTAAACAGTTAAAAAATAATCTCGAAGGAAAGAAGCAATATTTAACCACAAAGGAAAGACAATTATAATGGCAACACATTTCTCATCAAAAAACCATGATGAGAACCAAGTAAAAAGTGCAATGATATTTTTCAGACGCCAAAAGAAAAGAAGTGTCATCCTGGTGTCAGGTAAAAGTATCCTTTAGGATATCAGGAGAGTCTGAGAGGAAGGAAAACTAAGAAACTATCTTATACGACACACCTTTAAAAACCATTAAGAGGTGCTGGAGAAATAGTACAATGGGTAAGGCACCTGTCTTGTACACAGCAGGTCTGGCACCTCAGATGGTCCTCTGAGTCTACCAGAAGTAATTCCTAAGTACAGAGCCAGGAGTAAGCCCTGAGTAGTGCTGGACGTTGCCCCCAAACCAAGCATTAAGAGTCTAGAAACAGAAAGCAAACAATAAGTGAATACTCTCTGGAACACTGGAAGAAAGACAATGTGACAAGCATGAATAAACACAACAGGCTTGTTTCTTGAGTGTCTGGATTTCCTAGAGGAAACTGTTATACTGTAATAGTTTCTCTTATTTGGGAATGTAAAAGAATGTAAAGGGGAGTAAGTTTTCAACTGAAATGATGACCGCGATTAACTGCTAAATTCACACTTATGAGTATGCATGCCTTTAAATATATATCTAATATAGTAACTACAACCACCATTAAAAAAGCTCTAAAGAAATGCATTTTAAAATACCAAATGATGTATCAAAGTAGTTTTTAAAATGTTCAGATAACTCACAGAAAATCGAGAAAAGGAAAAAGAAAAGGTTTAAGAGCAGAAAAATTTAAAAAGTCAGACTTAAACCTTACATAAGCAATATTATATTAAATGTAAATGGCTTAAATATACCAAGTAAAAACAGAAACCAGGGGTCAGAGTGATAGTACTGCAAGAATGGCATTTTCTCTTGCATACGGCTGACCCAGGTTCAATTCCCTGGCATCCCATACGGTTCCCCAACCACTGCCAGGAGTGATTCCTGAGTGCAGAGCCAGGAGTAACCCCTGCACACTGGTGGGTGTGGCCCAGAAAACCCTTCCCCCAAAAAACAAAAAAACAAAAAACAAAAACAAAACAAAAACCTGAAATCCATGAACTGGAAGACTGAATTTTAAATAATGACTCAAACGCTTTCTACGAAGAAGAAGTTTCTTCAGGGTCAGACAGACACTACAACAGATTCATGCTGCAGACCTGGATTCAATCCCCCAAGCTCTGCCAATAGTGATCCTTGAGTGCAGGAGTAAGCTGAGTACAGCTGGCTGTGTCCCCAAAGCAACAAATAAACAGCAGACAAAAGTCCTTCCAAATGGTGTATCAGTTAATATATCATCTTTATAATGATATAGATAATTTAGCCATACCACATAAACATTATTCAAAGGAAACCCAGAGAGGCTGTATTAATGAAACAGAGTTCACTGCAAAGGAAATTACCCCCAAACAGAGAGGAACATCATAGAACGATAAAAGATTCTATTTATCAAGACAACCTTCTAGACAGGTATGCAACTTGCAAGAGCTGCAAAAAGATGTGAAGCAAAAACAAACTGACTGAAAGGAGACACAGAGATAAATCCATGAGCATAGTTGGAGGCTTTAACATTCCTCTTTCAACAACTGATAGAACTAGATATATATTCACAAGGATATAGAAGATGTCAACAGCACTATCAATCAATCAAAATGACATTTACGCACACTCTGACAAGTAGCAACAGTATATTTATATCCCTTTCAAGTGTCTGCTGAATATATACCAATACAGGAAATACTCTAGGCCATAAAACAAACACCAGCAAATGACAATGAAATAAGAGTATATTATTAGGAACTACAATGGAATCCAGAAAAAGAGAAGGAAAATAATGGCAATGGGAAGACATTTTTCTTGGTGACATCAAAGTCAATATTCTGGTATTGGTGTTATACTATTTTTTTTTCTTTTTGGGTCACACCTGGCGATGCACAGGAGTTACTCCTGGCTCATGCACTCAGGAATTACACCTGCCGTGCTCAGGGGACCATATGGGATACTGGGAATCGAATCCCGGTTGGCCACGTGCAAGGCAAACGCCCTACCCACTGTGCTATTGCTCTAGCCCTACTGGTGTTATACTATTGTTTTGCAAGATAGCAGGACTGTAGTAAATAGGGTAACAGGAAAAACATTATTTCTAACAACTACATGTAAGTAAGCCTGTTAAGCATCCAAAATTATAACTTTCATAAAATGTTCACCAAGAAAAAGAAAGCATAAAACAGAACTGAACTACTGCTATGTAATGGAAAGCAAAAGAAGCTTGACACAAAAAAATCATATGCTATATCTATTTGGGGGTGGGGGAAGCCACACCTGGTGGCGGTCAGGGTTTATCCAAAGACCTCCAGGACCAGCCACCACCATGCTGAGACAACTCTCCGCACACATGAAGGTACTGGCAGAGGGACAAA
>JAOXYA010497865.1:0-14793 GCA_028565675.1 Sorex palustris | reverse complement strand
TGAAGGCGCCATGAGGCTGCTGATGCACTCGCCTCACAGGTACAGATTGACCTGCTGGCGGCACCATACCCCCGAGTATGCTGTTATTTTTGAGTTAGGCCTAAATCCCCTTTTTAGACTGCAATTTTTTAAATTGAATCACTGTGAAGTAGTTACAAAACTTTCATATTTGAGTTTCAGTCATGCAATGACCGAACACCCATCCCTCCACCAGCGCACATTTTCTACTACCAATGTCCCCAGTATCCCTCCCGCTACTTGTCCTACCCCTACCCCTGCCTCTAAACTAGACAATTTCCTTCTTACTTTCGCTCTCCTTTTGGGCATTATGGTCTGCAATACAGATACTGAGAGGCCATCACGTTTGTTCCTTTATCTACTTTCAGCACACATCTCCCATCCCGAGTGATCCCTCCAACCGTCATTGACTTAGTGATCCCTTCTCTATTCCAGCTGCCTTCTCCCCCAGCTCATGAGGCAGGCTGCCAACCATGGAGCAATCTTCCTGGCCCTGTCTCGACTGTCCTTGGGTGTCAGTCTCATATTATGTTATTCTATATTCCACAAATGAGTGCAGTCATTCTATGTCTCTCCCTCTCTGACTCGTTTCACTTAGCACGTTTCTCTCCATGTCCATTCACTTATAACCTATTTCAATATTTTAAATGTGGAATTTAGAGATACAGATACTCAATGTCAAGCAGTTGATGGGTGAGAGGCTGAAATCAAATGTCTACATTCTCTGAATGACTGATTAGGTAATGACAGTAGAAGCCTGGATGAAGACCCATGATCATCTGGAGGGAATCTTCATGCTATTTGATTTGGTTGCTAGCTTGTTCTGTCAGCTGTCAACCACTGAAACTAAATGGGTACCTCAGTTTCAGAAACTCTCATTGTGACTTCCCAAGACACAATTATCAAATAATTTGACAAAAAATTCCACTAGGCGAAGATAGGAGAGACCACTGTGTATCACTGTCTCTTTCCAGGTGCATTTTCACAACGCTCTCGAGGAGACCCAGGCCTCATTGTTCTGTGCGAATTGGTATGAACATAGGAGCATGGTAGATGGAACTACCTGCCAGGGAGCAAATACTTCAGTGACTGAATCTTTTTTTTTTAATTACAAAGTAGGTTATTTATTTATTTTTTTTAAAATCCTTTAAAAATTCTTTATAGATATATTGTTTCATCTGATTTTTTTTTTTTGCTTTTTGGGTCATACCCGGCGATGCTCAGGGGTTACTCCTGGCTCATGCGCTCAGGAATTACTCCTGGCAGTGCTCAGGGGACCATATGGGCTGCTGGAAATCGAACCTGGGTCGGCCATGTTGGCTGCGTGCAAGGCAAACGCCCTACCTGCTGTGCTATCGCTCCAGCCCTCTCATCTGATTTTTTAAAAGTTGTTTATTGAGGGGGCTGGAGCGATAGCACAGAGGGTGGGGTGTTTGCCTTGCATGCGGCCAACCCGGGTTCAATTCCCAGCATCCCATATGGTCCCCCAAGCACTGCCAGGAGTAATTCCTGAGTGCATGAACCAGCAGTAACCCCTGTGCATTGCCAGGTGTGACCCAAAAAGAAAAAAAATCTCCTTTTGTCACTAAGACCCAAGGTTGGCTTCTACTTTTGGCCTCCAAGTTGCCACACAACCATTGTTCAGCCCTCTTTAATGTCTGAACAATATTTCATTCCACGGACTGGATCATCTCGTGTCCACTTAAAAAGTGCAGGATGTTTGTGGAGTGAAAAGTCAGGAGTAGAATCATTATTTTCAAATCCTGCTATTGCTTTCAGCCTATTTCCATGTATTTGAAATATCAATTGTATTCAAGATGCTCGTCTCTGATCCAAAAAGACACCTTTTGATTTTGTACATTTTCTTTTCTGTTGTTTTTTTTTGTATGTTTGGGCCATACCTGGCAGTGCTCGGGGAGTGGGGGGGGGCATATGGGTTGCAGGAGATTGAATCTGGGTCAGCCATGTGCAAGGCAAACACCGCTGTACTGTCACTCTGGCCCCTGATTTTATACATTCTCAATAATGAATTAAAGTCATTTATACTGAACATTCTATGTCTGATTAGGTTTTTACATCAAGAGATTATTATTACAATTTTTTGTTAATGCAGATACTTAAGCACTATCTATAAAATATTTTAAAATATAAAGCCAACATTTCCTTTCTTAGAATAAAGTACACAGTGTACTTTTCTAGACCTATTCAGATTTTCCTATTTAAATTTTCTCAAGTGTCTTCACTTTTTTATTTTTTTAGCTTTTTGGGTCACACCAGGCGATGCACAGTGGTTATTCCTGGCTCTGCACTCAGGAACTACTCCTGGCGGTGCTCAGGGGACCATATGGGATGCTGCAAATCAAACCCGGTTCGGCTGTGTGCAAGGCAAACGCCCTACCCACTGTGCTATCTCTCCAATCCCACTCTTACTAAATTTTACATATTCCAAACTGCTGTACTACTGCTTTGGTCCCTTATACACAATAGTAATTATTTACATTTATATACCTTTAAGGGAATTTTCTAAAATTGATCGACTTATACTTTTGTGGGATGCCAGGAGATTAGCTGTCTATGAACAGGAGGTGACAACGTTTCCACACACACAAAACTGATATTTTCCCCCATCTGTGAAGGGAAAAAGAAACCCAACAACAGAACAACAAAGTGTCAAAGCCATCAGAACTGAACATTTTGTCTATTGAATTGAGCTAACATGAGGGGAGGGACTGGGAGGGACCCAGGGACACTGGCGGAGGAAAGCGGTTTCTCTGGTGACAGAGAAATGTGTGATCAGCAGTACTGTAGGGGCTGCAGCGACCATCAGCAAGTAGGGTTCTTGCTTACACACAGATGACCCAGATTCGATCCCTGGGGCCCCATATAGTCGACACCCAGCCCTGCCAGGGCTAATTCCTGAGTGCAGAGCCACGGGTAATCCCTGAGCATCACTGGGTATGACTAACCCCATTCCCCCCAAAAAACATCCAGTATTGGAAGTCCCAGTACCTCGATAAAATTGGTTTAAATTTTTTAAAATACACCCTTTATGCCAATTTTATGAGAATCTATTACAGCTAGTGACAGAATCTTTTGCTTAGCAATGAAAAGTGAGTGCTGGCCTCAGTCTAATCCCTGGCTTTCCCGAAGGCGGCCTGACTGACAATGTGGGTAACCTGAAGAGCCTCACCACGCTCGTGCTGGAGAATGTTCAACTGAACGAGGAAGACGCTGTGGAGCTGGGTATGACTTCTAAACTGTGGAACAGCGACCAATGATACTGCCTATTAGAAGTGCAATGACTTGATGTGTTTTTTAATTTTGCTTTTGTATTTGGGCCCCACCTGGCAGGTCTCAGGGCTGACTCCTGGCTCTGTGCTCAGGGGACTGACTCTATGGGACACTGGGGATTGAACGTGGGCCTGCCACGTGCAAGGCAAGTGCCTTCCTTCTGTCCTATGGCTCCAGGCCCTAGTCCATGATTCAAAGTCTGAGGGAAGAGTTGTTAACACTCTGCCACAGGCCTGGATGGTGTCTGGGAGATGTTCTGGCAGGGCTGGCATGCAGGCTCGGCCCCGGGTTTGAGCCGCAACACCACTTGTTCCTCTGAACACTCTGGCCCCAGGATGGGAATAACAGCCTGGAGCACTGCCAGAGCTTTCCCTCCCAGGCGAGGGAAGTTCTAGAACATCTGCAGTGAAGTGCTGACTTCAGGGACTCCTCTGCCTCCCGCTGAACACACGGCATCTTTCTGAGCACGCCAGGATCTGCAGGTTGCTTGGGGAACACCTCCCACTCGGAACTCTCAAGGGAGCTGGGAGAGGCGCCCAGAGGGCTCACTTCCATGAGACGCAACGTCAAAGGGCTCAGTGGTACCCCTGGGCTGGAGCCATGGCACAGCGGGGAGGGTGCTTGCCTGGCACGTGACCAGCCTGAGGTCCATCCCTGGCACCCCACGTGGTCTGCCGAACCCCACCAGGAATGATCTCTGAGCAGAGAGCCAGGAGTCAACCCTGTGCCTGTAAACCCAAGCCAAGCCACCACCTTTGGTCTCTGGAGAGGGCCACACCCGGCTGTGCCCAGGGCTCCTCCCGGCTCTGAGCTGCCCCTCAGGATGGCAGGGCGCTGGGCTCCAAGCATGCCCTCAGCCCAGTGGGCGAGCTCTCCTGCCAACACCGCATCCCTGTCTGTATCCCTTTGCTTCTCTCACACTCCAAGCCGGCACTGAGCCCAAACCGTGCCCTGTCACGTCCCTCTGAGTGACCTCTACATGGTGCAGATCTGCAGAGTGACCATTGGATGAAAACCAGCTGTTTTTATATAATTGGGGGGTGAGGGCCTCACCCGGATGGACTCTGTGTTCAGGAATCCCTCCTGGCCGTGCTCAGACCAAATGTGGTGCTGGGCTGACCTGGGTTCAGTCGTAGCTAAGACACTCGGCTTACCTGCTGCACTATCCATGTGGCTGTGTGGCTCTTGATAACCCCAGGTTTCCAGGTAATCATTCTTTGTGTTTTTGTTTTGTTTTGTTTTGCTTTTTTTGTGTCACACACAGCAATGCCCAGGGGTTCCTCCTGGCTCTGCACCCAGGAATTATTCCTGGTTGTGCTCGGGGGACCATATAGGATGCTGGGAATCAAGCCACGTGCAAGACAAACTCCCTAACCATTGTGCTATCACTCCAGTCCCTGGGTGATCATTTTTTTTTTTTAGTGAAACACCATGAGGTATAGTTGTAGACTTACAAATTTTTGTGCTTGGGTTTCAGTTATACAGTGATCGAGTACCCATCCCTCCACCAGTGCCCATTCTCCACCACCACTGATCCCAGTATCCCTGTCATCCCCTATCCCTCCCATTCCACCCTGCCTCTGAGGCACTCCCTTTTGCGCTCTCTCTCCTTTTGGGTGCTGTGGTTTGCAAGAGAGGCATTGAGTGGCAATCCTGTTCGGTCTAGAGTCTACTTTCAGCATGCTTCTCCCATCCTGGGAGGATCCTCCCAACGCCCTTTATTTCGTGCTCCCTCATTCTTAACCTTCTTTTCAGCCTGTTGCTTTGTGGTTCGTTCCAAAGCACGAGATCACTAATGCACCTCCTTCCTGACAGCGGAAGGCCTGACGAAACTGAAGAAGATGCGGGTGCTAAGTTTGAGCGGCTTGCCTGAGATTGGGGCGGGAATAGGTCACATCGCCAAGTCTCTCTCCGCCCAGCCTCGGGATCTTGAAGAACTGCGGCTAGTCTCCTGCTGCCTGTCGGCCAACGCCACCAAGACCCTTGGTAAGCAGCTGCAGAGGAACCCACCACCCTGTGCTCAGGCTGACACTCTCGTGAGACTTGCCATGGAGAAAAGCTGGAGAAGGAGTATGGACGTGTGTGTGTGTGTGTGTGTGTGTGTGTGTGTGTGTGTGTGTGTGACTCATGCTGGCTCACATATCCCAGGTTTGGGCTTCCTCTGAGGCACATCTCCGGCCCCATATTATGCCTACTTTTTTGCCAATTTTATCTGTCACTGTCACTGTCCTCCCATTGTTCATTGATTTGCTCGAGCGGGCCCAGTAACATCTCCATTTTGAGACTTGTTGTTACTGTGTTTGGCATACTCAATATATTGAATATGTCACGGGTAGCTTGCCAGGCTTTGCCATGCAGGCGAGATACTCTCAGTAGCTTGCCGGGCTCTTCGAGAGGGGCGAAGGAATCGAACCTAGCTCGACCGGGCTGGCTGTGCGCAAGACAAAACGCCCTACTGCTGTGCTATCGCTCCAGCCCAACTTCCAGTTATTCTTTCAATATTCCAAGGATCCTTTTTCACCACCTCAGAATCCAACGAGACTGCCTAGGTTCAAATCCCACGGCTTCCTCTCCTGAGCTGTATGGTTTTAGGCAAGCTGCAGAGCGTCTCCATGCCCCCACACTCCTCTTCTGTAAAATGGGAACGTGAGAATGAAATGAGCTGATCCATACAGTGTCTAGAACAATGGCTGACCTGTAGTCATCACAAACTCAAGGTGAAAAACTTGGGTGTCACGGGCATCCTCCCAGCTCTGCTGATATTACCAGCCTTGGGCAAGTTTACCTTGGGCAACTTCCCAGCCCTCTTGGTAGCTCAGTTTCTCCATCTGTGGAGAGCAGGTGAAAATCACACCTACCTACCTTATAGCATTTTGTGACAATCAAATGCCGTAAGCAACGTGGAGGTTTCAGGGCAGAGGCCCACGGCTGCTCCTACATCCGGCTGACCATAGCACTGTGGTGAGCGAGTTCTTTGGGTCCCAGGTTTGATCCCATCACTTGAGTGATTTGTGGGGCAGGGATGAGTTTCAAGAGTTGGGCACTCCCACCAGCAGAATCATTTGTTAGGGGGCCTGGACACTTGAAGGCTGCAACCAGAGGTGCTCTGGGGACCCGATGGTGCTGGGGATGGAACCCAGGGCTCTCTCTTGCAGAGTCCTTTGAGCCACCCCCTGGACCCATGGTGTTGTAAGGCCCAGCGTTGTGAACGCCCTTCACCAAGTGTCTTTAGGGGACAGGGTTGCATTACCCCAGGCAGGGCTCAGAGGGTCAGCCCAGCTTCCCAGCTGCTCCCCTCTTGGCCCCTGCACCCCATCCCAGGGCTGGGCACCTTGCAATCCAACAGATGGCACCAGCAGAGACTGGGACCTAGGGGTGGGGCGGGAGCCTTAGGTGAGGCCACAGGCGCTGAGCCCTCGGGTCTGAGAGCAACAGGCCGATTGTCCTGAGTGTAGGTGTCCCTTGCTCAGGACAAATATGGGCTGCCAGACTTCCTGGCATGGGGGCAGAAGAGTGTGGGGGCGAGTTGGGCGTCCTCAGGCCATTTTTTTCCCCTTTCCTGAGCCTGTTACTCTCTTGGAGGGGAGGAGGACCCTTGACGATTGAGATAAAGGTCAGATGGCTCCTCCTCTGCCTGTGGGTGCTGGGAAAGTGGTATGGTACTTCTCCAAGGCTCCAAGAGGTGAAGACTGCGGGCTCCAGGGTCACACAGCCTGAGGTCCAATCCAGTCTCTAGCACTTCCTAGCTCTATGAAGTTAAGTAAGTGACTTAACTTCTCTGTGACTCCTTTTCTATCTGCAAATGGGCAAATGGTAGAAGGGACCTCAAAGAGGGTGTCACAAAACTGAAATAGTAGAGGTCTCTCACATGCTAAAATGTAGAAGGGAGACCACCGGTCCAGACTTGTCAGACTGAGGCCAGTGCTCTCAGCCGCTGGAGCCTGTCACCGATTCTGTCTCTCCCTGAAACAGAACTCCTGATGGCTAACTGGCAATCCACAGGCACTCACACACATGCACATACACATGCACACACGCATGCACACAGCATACGTGTACATGTACACACGCACACACATGCACACATACACATGTACTCACACGCATACATACATGCTCGCACATGCACTTACACACACTTACACGAATGCACACACGCACACATGCATACATACACACATGCACTCACATACATGCATACATGCACTCACACACACATGCACACATGCAGCACTCATGCACACACATGCATACACACACCCATGCACTCATATACATGCACTCACATGCACACACACATGCATGCACACGTGTACTCACACACACGCACAGACATGCATGTCCTCTGCATGGTTACTGGCCCAGATGGCCAAGACATCTGGGTCCCAAGAAAACATCCCCCTCTGGAAGCTACCTGCCTCTCACCCTGACCTCGTCCAGCCTAAGATGGGCCCCCACTCCTCAGGAAGAGACTGAACCCCCCAGAGCTGAAAGCCACACAGAATGCAGGTGTTTCCCACAGGAACTCAACCCTGTGCTCTCAGGTGGGCAAGTCATCTCTCTGTGCCTCAGTTCCCCTGTCTGGGAAACAGGGGTGGAGAACAAGAAACCTCCTTCTGAGGGGTGTTGCAGGGTAGATGGGTGCAGAATGGAGGCAGGGCCCTGAACCCTCCCTCCTGCCGCTTGGCACTCCAAGGGCCTGTGCCCAGCTCTGGGCGTGTGGAGGGCTCAGGTGAGGTTTGCCCCTTTCCTGGCACATGGCAGGCATGCAGTGTGGATGGGCTACTGGCCACAGACACCCAATCATCTGGGTCCTCAGTCCTGATGGTGCCATCTGATCCTTCCCGGGCACCCCACTCTCACCCTGCCCTGGGGAGCAGCTCCCAGACTGCCTGCTCCCTTCCTGCACCCACTGCAGCCTCTCTACCTTCCGCTGCCGCTCCCCTCCCCCATCCAGGCCTCAGCTTCTCCAAGCACTGTCTCCCCCTCCCTTAATCCAGGGCCTTTCCCACGACTCCCTGCAGCAGCAGTGAAGCACAAACCCCCCCGCCCCCCAGCCCAGCCAGGCCCTTCCCAAAGCTGCCTCCGTCCATCACACTCCGGAGAGGGACAAGTTCAGAAGGCAGAAGGGGCCGGCCTCATCACCTGAGTGATGGTGGCCGGAGGAGCTGGGGTCCAGGAACTGGGACCAGAAGGGATGAGGGGGACACATCGCTTGGGGCCTACAGCTGAGCAGCTCAACCCGTTCCCAGCCAGGAACCTCTCTGCTTCTCCCCACCCTCCTCTGCTCTCCATGGAGGGAGAGGAGGAGGCCGAAGCTGAGCCTCACTTCTGGGCTCTGCAGGGGCCGAGGCAGCCAGCTGTGGCAAGCAACAGCTGGATACACACAGCAGGATGTCCAGTCCCACGGCCTCCGCCCTTGGAGAAGAGAGGGAGGATTTGGGGGGGGTCGCGGGGGGGGGAAATGAGCCTGGGGACCACTCAGTCAGCCCCAGAGACCTAGCAGCTGAAGTAACACCCTGAATCCACAGACCCTGGGTGGGGACACTTTCCCAGTCCCTCCAGCTCTGGAGAAGGGCCATGTGTGGCATCTGGAGAGTAGTCAGGGAACACAGGTTCGACTGGCTGGAGGAGTGAGAGATCCTGGCACCTCATGCCCTTTAGCACTGTGCAGTGTGGCCTGAGACCCCACCTACCCCCACCCCACCCCCAGCCCCAGAGCAGCACTGCATGTGTTAGGAAGATGAATCTCTGTCTTTGTTATGAGGCCATGAGGGCCACCTGGTGGGCTGGGCTGCTCCAGACTTGGGGGGACAATGCAGTGTTGGGGATCAAACCCGGGGTTCTAGCACACAAAGTCCTTTGAGCCACTCCCTGTCCCTGGCATTGCATCCTTGGAGTGAGCCCAAGCATCAACCCATCGGGTCGCACCACCGAGCTGAGCACGGCGGGGACTCATCCCTACAAGCATTGTAATTAGTTCATTGATTGAATTTTTGAAAAAGAGCAGCCGAGTGTGCAACCCCCAGTCATGGCAACAACAACAAAGAGAATAAAAGGGACTCACCCAAGAATTCAAGAAGCGAGGCTATCCTTTTCTATGGTTCAAAAATATATGAAATTGATAGATGATTCGGGAAGTGTCCATAGATGACAAAACTATAATAAAAACCGGGACTGGAGAGATCATACAGGGATAAAGGCACTTGCCATGCACACAGCCAACTCCGGCTCAAGTTCCCGGCACCACATATGGTCTCCTGAGCACTGGCTTCAAGCACAGAGTCAGGAATAACCCGCTGAGGACCCCCAGGTGTGCCTTAATCCCCACCTCCTCAAATAAATAAATAACCCTAAGCCAGAAGGTGGCCCAGTAGTAGAAATAGGTCTTGCATGTGTGAGGCCCCTGGTCAGTACTGGGCTCATCCGAAACAACAAACCAAACCAGGAAGCTTTGTGGGGTGAAGGGCTGCGGTTCCACAAAGTCTGTGCCCCAACGTTCTCTACCCAAGTCCCTTTTCAAGTTCCTAGAACCCTTTTTGTGCTTGCTTTTCAGTCATACAATGATTAAGCACGAGTTCAAGGGTTCTAGGAACAGAGGGTACCACCCCAGACCCCTCATGAATAGTTCCTGAAAGAGGCCTGGAGAAATCAGACTCAGGGCTCACCTTCGGGGCTCACAGTCAAGGGGTTGAGACAGAAGGAGGGGTAAGTTCATTGGCATTCTTATCCCAGGTCTAGAGGGCGGGAAGGGGCTGTTAATGGGGGCAAGTGTGCACTGGTGAAGGAATGGGTGTTGGAACATTGCAAGACTGAAACTCAATCATAGACAACTTTTAACTGTGTGTCTTTTTAAGGCGATTTAAAAAAATTTTTAAAGGTGCAGCACAGATAGAAAAGGGAACACCTAGTAAAGGGTATTTGGAGGACCAGCTCAGGATGGGAGATGCGAGTCGAATGTAGACTATAGATCGAACACAATGGTCACTCAATGCCTCTAGTGCAAACTACAACACCCAAAAGGAAAGATAGAACAAAAGGGAATGCCCTGCCTCAGAGGCAGGGGTAGTGGAAGGGATACTGGGATCATTGGTGGTGGAGAATGGGCACTGGTAGAGGGATGGGTACTTGATCATTGTATGACGGAAAGGCGGTCACGAAAGTTTGTTAAGTCTGTAACTGTACCCCATGGTGATTCACTAATAAAAAATTTTTTCAAAAATAAAAAATAAATTAAAAAGGTGCAGTGAAATCTTTCATGGACAGGAGGGGTGAAGGGAGGCTGGGAAGGGGTGAAGGGAGACTATGAAAGAATCAGGGCTGGAGAACCAATTATACAAAGGCCCAATTCTGAGGGTACCAGAGAGCTGGTCAGAGTCAGGTCCCAGGGAAGCTAAAAGATTTAAATATGTTGGTTGGTTAGTTTACAAGATTGTAAGTTTGAGGCCAGAGAGACAGAGCCTTGCCACAGCTTCAACCCCAGCTCAATTTCCCAGTGCCGTATGTGGTCTCCAGGGCCCTGCTGGGAGTAATTCCCGAGCATAGAGAAGGAGGAAGCCCTGAAGTACAGCTGGATGTGGCCCAAACCCGCCCCCCAGCCCCTAAAGAAGAAAAGATGTTGAAGTTGTATCCCCAGACATCATCTCAATAACATTTTTTAATTTAAAGAAGAAGGGTCAGTGTTTATGTTTTAGGGCAGAATTGCCCCATCGCTGCCCACTGTCCCTACCCTTCGGCTGGTCCCTTCCATCAACACAGCACTTTGGTGGCTTCTGTTCCGTGGTCCGAGTCGAAGGGATGTTTTCACTGGGTACTGTCCTCTCTTGCTTCTGCATCTTCTGCATGTGAGGAAGATCATCTGGTAGCTGTCTTTCTTCTTCTGATTTACTTCCCTTTATAGGCCCTCCTCCAACTTCCCCCATCTTTGTACCAAAAGCAAGCATCCATCTCTACTGATGGTCTAGCAGCATTCCTTCATGTTTATTTCCGATCTGAGCTATTATAAGTAGCATTGCAATGAACGTAGGTATGCATGCGTCTTTTCAACTTGATGGGAGTGTGTGTGTGTGTGTGTGTGTGTGTGTGTGTGTGTGTATGTGTTCTTGAGATAGAGACCAAGGAATAGAATTGCTGGATCATCCAGCAGCTCTATTTTTAATTTCAGGCATAGGGGCTCCACATATGGTGGTACTCAAGGTTTGCACCTGTCTCATGCTCAGGGATCGTTCATGAACCATATGGGGTGCTGGGATTAAACCTGGGTTGGCCATATGCAAGACACGCATACAGCCCGCTGTACTCTCTCCAGCCTTATTTTTAATTTTGTGGAAGGCAGCTATGCTGATGACTCTACCAACACGGCTCCTATTTTAGTTTTTTGAGAAATCTCCCTACTGTTTTCCACACAGGCTGAATCGGTCTCCTCCCCCACCAATGGTTAAGGAAGCTTCCATTTCTCCCCTGACTGCTGCTTCTAGCCTTTTTGGCTCATTGATGTTTACTCTGTATTTCCCTGATCATCAGTGATGCTGAGTGTTTTGTTTTTTTCCTGAGCCTGTTTCCCATCTGTATGTCTTCTGGGGAGAAGTGCCTGTTTTCCTCCCCATTTTTTAAAGGCAGTGTGTTGTTTTTGTCATTGAGTTCCATAAGTGCCTTATGTATCTTGGATACCAGCTCTTTGTTAGATGGGTGAAATGCAAACATTTTCTTCCATTCAACAGGGTGCTTTTGTTTTGTTTTGTTTTGTTCTAGTGATCATTTCTTTCACAGTGCAGAAAATTTTCAGTTGGATACAATTCTGTTTAAAAATAAATAAATAAATAAAGATTTACTGTGTCTTCAACCAGCATCCAGGAGGCCCAGGGCCCTCTTGAAAGCTCTTGACCAACCAGGCTTGCAGTTCAGTGCACGGGTCTGAGAATGTAGTGTTGCTTAAGACCTACAGAGCCCAGCGATTATTCGGGCAGCGTCGATGGTGCTAGAATGCCCAGGACAGTGTGTGGTGATGTTTGGGAACCATGCGGTGCTGGGGATGGATCCCAGGCCTCCTACGTATGCAGCTGGTATGTGCTCATTGAGCTCTCTCTCCCACCCTAGTGCTGACTTTTGCACCTGCCGTGAAGCATAAATAGGATCACATTCCTTTCACATGTAGCTGTCTGATTTCCCTAGCAGCCCTTGCTGCAGAGATGTCTCTTCCCCTGTGGAACTTTACCTTGCAGGCTTTGGGTGTCCTGCAGGTATTTAGGGAGGAGGGACAAGTTTAAGAGTTATCCAATGAAGAACAACTTTTGTGGCTTCTGCAGCCAGCAGCCTGTGGGCAGGGAGGCCGTGGGGAGGCTGCTGTGGTCTGTATTCTAGGGTGCAGCCCTGGGGACCACATCTGAGGGAGGCAGCTGAGTTGAAGGGACATGTCTGACCCTGAATGGTTGGTGGGGTGGGGAGTATGAGGTGCCCAAGGGGAGAGTCAGGTGCCTGCTTGGCTGTGTCCCATGATGCCAATCACCACCATAGGAGACACGGGGTGGGGTAGGGGTGCCAGGGAGTGAGGGGAGGAGCAGGTCCTGGGGTTTTCTTAGAGCTAAAGAGCCAGGTCACTGTCATCACTTCCTGCCTGGAAGCCAAGTGTCAGATCCAAATTTGGGCATCAGCTCCCCAGATGCCTTCAGCATGTGAGCATGGAGGGAAGGTTCTGAAGTACAAAGCCACCAGGCTCTGATGCCTTGGGGCTCTTGCAGTCAGTGTGGTGGGGACCAGGGAGCCACACGCACCAAAAGGCAGCACCTCTGCTCTGGCCTGTCCAAGCCAGACTGTATCGCTCTAGACCAGAGGCCACATGCAAGGGCAGTCAATAATTAAGAGCTGGTGAGCATGCAGGTGAGAATTTTCTTGGACGCTGGAATGGAGTCGGAGGAAGTGCTGCTTCTGGATTCTTGTGGACTGGGGGCTGGGGGCTGTGTAGACAGTACCATGGGCTTACTCGAAGCTGGGGGACCAGGTTCAGAGTCCCAGTAGGGCCTGAAACCTGCTAACCTTAGCCAAAGTCTCCATGCACCTCTGTTCCACCATTTTGAGAATGGGAGGCAGGCTTCAGGTGAAGCCCTCTAGTTAGCCTCCCAGCTGGCATGGGAGCTCCCCCCACACACCCCCATTGAATGGATCCAAACCATCTCCCAGAATGTTGTTGTCACATGGACAAAGGGTTTGGGTCTGCTCTGCCCCGGTCACAGGAGCTGCCTCTGGAGCAGAGAAACCAGAGTCCGAATCTTTTTCTTTTTAGAGGGGGGATTATACCCAGTGATGCTCAGGGGTTCCTCCTGGCCCTGCACTCAGGAATGACTCCTGGCGGTGCTCGGGGACCATATGGGATGTGGGGGATTAAACCCAGGTTGACCGCGTGCAAGTCAAACGCCCTACCAGCTGGACTACCACTCCAGCCCCACTGAGTCCAAACTTTAATTCTGCTGTTGGCTGCTGAGTCTCTTGTGGGACAGGCCCAGCTCCAGGGTCTGCGAAAAGGGATAGCTCTCCAACCCCCAGACCAAGGGACAGCATAGGTTCCTGCTGTGACATCCTTGCTGTGGACTGCCACTCTCCCCAGGCCAGGTGCCCAGAGTCCAAGATGGCCTTTTGTTTTTAGGCCACACCCAGTAACACTCTAGGGTGTAACTCCCAGAAGCCTTGGGGAAACCCTGTGGTGCCCGGGGTTCAACTCAGGCGTCCTGCATGCAAAGTCTGAGATAGCCATTGGGCCACCTCTCTTACCCACATAGCTGAGGGACCACACAGAAGCTCCTTCCTGCCCCCTCCCTTGCCAAGCTGAAGCTGCCCAGTGGGGGGTGGGGGCTGTCCCCTGGCCCAGATTACACACACACACCACTGCGGGGACCCTGGCCTCCCAGATAAACCAAGCTGGGCCCAGATAACCAGCCTATCAGTCTGTCATCTTGTTCTCCAGCCACTTGCTGCTGATAAGGGAAGTGTGTCCGCCTCAGCCTAGGCCCAGGTGGGAGGTTTTCACAGGTTCTTTTCTTTTTTTTTTTTCTCTCCCTCTCACTCTTCTTGTCGACAAATGTTTGGACCCTTCTGGTGGACCCAACTGTCCTCTGGCAGCCAGAGCCTCCTAGCTCAGCTTCTGCTCACTTCCCCCTTTGCTTTTGCATCTTTTTTCACAAAAGAAAAAAAAAAGCCATTTGTCCCCTTTGCTGGGCTTCCGGGAGGAGGAGCCAGCGGCAGCATGGCAGATGGGGTCGCAAGTGGGCGCTGAGCGCTGCTCACTTCCCATTAGGTATGGCGCCTTCTGTGAGGATCACGTCTCTTGTCTCTCCTCCCCACTTTAAACTGAGGTCACTGAGGCTCAGAAGGTCTCGGAGGGGCTGGAGCGATAGCACAGCGTGTAGGGCGTTTACCTTGCACGCGGCCGACCCGGGTTCAATTCCCAGCATCCCATATGGTCCCCTGAGCACCGCCAGGAGTAACTCCTGA
>JAOXYA010497857.1:0-14794 GCA_028565675.1 Sorex palustris | reverse complement strand
CAGTAACAACAAAGTCTCCAATGGAGACGTTACTGGGCCCGCTCGAGCAAATCGATGATCAACGGGAGGGCCTTTATGTCAACTGTGAGCAGAGACACTGATTTTTTCCCCCCTTCTCACTCTAAGTATCTTCTATTTCCTTTCACTTTAGGTAGGATTTTTCCTGCAGTGTTGGGTAGGAGTCTGAAGCAGGGCTTCTTGGTGGGGGAAATGACATCTACTTTCTTGCATGAAGCATCATGATATTAACTGAGGTTTATTTACAAATGTTATCAAATTGTGGAATTTCCTCTCCAGTACTAGTTGCATGAGAATTTTTATCACAAGGAAGCATTAAATTTTGTCAAATTCTTTTCCTGCGTATATTAATATGGTCATCTGTTTTTTTTACTTTATCCTGTTGGCATTGTGGACTGTAATAATTTGTCAGCTGTGAACCGCTTTGTATAACTGAAATAAATCCTTCTTGTTCATGATATATACTTTTTATTCTTGTATGTGATTCAAAGAGTTTTACTCTTTTCATGAGGGGTATGGGTCTGCAGTTTTTGTTTTTTTGTAATTTCTTTCTCTGGTTTGAGTATTGGAATAGGAAGTTTGGATGTGTTTCCCTGCTTTCATTTTCTGGAAGTGATTGCAGAGAATTGGTGTAATTTTTTTCTTTAAATATTTGGTGAATTTTACTAGTGCAATCACCTGAGCCTGGCATTTTGCATTTGGCAAGGCTATTTTAGTAGGAATTGGTTCATCTCATGAAAGTTGTCAAACTTGGAAGAAGAGTTATTGTAGTGTCCTTTCACTTTTGATTTTAGTGTTTTGTATCCTTTTTTTTCTTGGTTAGCTTACACTTTACATTTTATTTTTGATATTAAAAAAGCCATAAAAACCATTGTGATGCATGGGATTTATAGATTAGAATCATCAGAAGTCCTGGTTTTGAGTTATTCTGTACATTTTTGCCTGTAAATGCTATATGTATGTGTGCACAAGAGCTTAAGTATTAGGTGTTAACACAGATAGCCTTAGCATATGTTGGAATCCATAGACTTTCTAAGACTTTCATTGTAATCAGAATGGCCATTTGAACTTATTTAAATCTGAGGCTGCTGACTGAGGTAATAGTGAATCAAGTAATTGAGACTGAGGAATCTAGTAGAAGGGTTTGCATGCTGGATCCCCATGCTGGCTCTGTGTCCTTGGGCTAGTGGCTTCAGCTCACTTTGGTTTTTTATATATACATATTTCCAACTTGAGTACCTCCCCTTCACCCCCCAGGGAGGGTTCCAGAGCAGTGCTGCAGGGGTCTGGGGGCCACTCCCCGAGATTCTTGACCATTGACTAGATGGGTCAATGTTCTAATATGGTAACATGATACAGCTCAGGCCCAGATGTGCTGGGGGTCACCATAGCAGTGCGGGGGAGGGGGGGAGGGTTGGCATTCTGTGGTACTGGGATCAAATCAGGCCAGTATAAGGTGTGCTTTCTGGTCTGTTTACTTTTAGTTGGAAGTGCCTAGGGGCCACTCCCAGATTTGCTTTCAGGTCTGGTAGCATTGCAGGGTGTCTCATTGCCGGGTTTCTCTTCAGCGGTGTCAGGGGACACTGCTGTTCCAGGGATCGAACCAGGACTCCAGCATGGAAAGCTTTGAGCAATTTCCATGGACCCTAAAATACTTCATTTGCTTTTGTTCTTTTAAAATTTAATGAGTGAGGCTGGAGAGATAGTACATTGGGTAGAGTGCTTGCCTGGCACATGGCTGACCTGGGTTTGATCCCGGCATCCTATGGGGTTCCCCAGTCTCCACCAAGAGTGATCCTTGAGTGCAGATCCAGGAATAAGCCCTGAGCATTGCTGGGAGTGGCCAAGAACCAAAAATTTTATTGTGGGCCAGAGAGATCACATAGTGGGTAAGTTACTTGTTTTGCATTCAGCTGACTGAGGTTTGCTCCACAGCACAACATATGGTTCTCCTAGTTCTGTCAGGAGTACTCTGAGCACTGCCAGGTGTGGCTCCCCCAGAAAACAGAACCCCCCAAATTTATTGACATATCATGGTTTCCAAAGTGATACTATTAATAACATTAATAATATTAATGTTCTAGGAATACAGTGTTACTATATCACACCCTCCATCACTTGGCTCCCGGAAGACTCAGCTCTGATGACAGAGTGTCAGGGTTTGTATTCATTGGCTGTCATCTGTTCCCTTACTTTATTTCTTCATTGTGTTTGTTCACTGCAGTGCCAGGGCTCAAAACCAGAGTGTCAGATATGCAAGGCAGGTGCTCTGCCACTGGGCCACATACTTGATCTTTTACTTTTTCTCTCTATATTCCACATCTGAATGAGCTCATCCAGTCTTTGTCTTCCTTCTGATGGCTTTGTTTAACCAGTTCCATTCAATTTTAGCAAAATGGCAAAATTTACTCTTTAATTATAGCTGAGTAGTATTTCATTGTGTATTTATAGCACAGTTACGTCTCTGCTCAGCTTTTGTTGGGCACAGCACAGTTACGTCTCTGCTCAGCTTTTGTTGGGCACCTGCGTTGTTTACAGATTTTGGCTATTGTAAAGGGTCCTGCAGTAAACATCGGTATGAAAACATCTTTTCCAAAGAATTTTTGGAGTGTATTCTTGGGACACTTACTGAGGAGAGAAATCACCGAGTTACATGAAAGTTTTATTTTAAATTTTATAAGAAGTTGCCTTACTGTTTTCTGTAGATTCTGTAATTCTGTATTCTCTGTTCACTTCTCAGAGCGTGTCAAAATTTGTAGAACGCAGTTGTTTGTTTTAATTTAGTATGAAATGTAGAGCAACTCTGCACTTGGTGTGTCTTATGCTAACTGAGGCAGAAGACTCTGTTGCAGTTCTCTAGAAGACATTTATGTATTGATTTCATTTGTTTTTGTACTGTGCCCAGCAGTACTCGGAGACTGCTCCTACCTGGCTCTGTGCTCAGGAACTGCTCTCACCCATGCTGGGGGTGATGGAGGGACTGAATCCCGGCTTCCTGCATGCTTTTAGCCAACTAAGCTATTTCTCGAGCCCTGGAAGACAACATCTGTTAAGTTCATCAAACTCTTCCGGATTTATTCCGACTTTTGGCCATCAGCAGGTGATGGGGCTTTCTGTTCTTTCATGTGTGAAATTCAGTTTCTTCCCATGTAGAGCTTGGGTGTTTGTAAACCACTGCCTCTTGAATATTTAAAATTTGCCAAGCTAAATGTTGTGTGGGAGCCCTCCACTCGGGAAACTCTTTCCTTTATAGCCTTTATGATTACGTTTTCTTATTCCTCAGTTGGTGGGTCCATATGACATTGCCTAGCTTTTTCGCCAGCTGTTTGCCAGTGTTCTTAGCCATCCAGAGTGAGTGCTTGCTGATTTCTGGACAGACTCCAAGGATAGAGTACTTCCTTTGGTGCTTTTTGGGAAAACGGGGGGGGGGGGAATGTAGAAAATAAAGCAGGTTTTTTTTCTTTTTTGGAAGCTGATTAAATACAGATTTCAGTAAGTCTTGAGACTGTCTCAGGGATTAAATTAAATTTAAACATACTACAAATAGAGACAAAGAAAGTGAGAAAACCTGTATTTCATTAAAGCCAGCCTACTACACCACCTCCCAGTGTGGCTTGTTCAGCTATTTTCATTAACAGAAGTAGCAACCAAGTGGCTACAGTGCTTTACGAATTATGGAGAAATCACATGTAAAAATTTTGTTGAAACAGAAAACTTAAGCAGCTTTGTCTAGCCCGAAGTCGGTATTTTCACTACGTGTTTTTGGTCTGTCTGCCCTGAAGTGTATATTTTCAGAACACATTGCATATTTTTCTTCAAGAGCAGAACATAATTTTCAGAAAGAGAATCGTCTGCATGCAGATTTTCACTTGGCTGTGTAGGATGAAAACAGCGAGGAGGCTGCCGGTGAAATGATTTTGTGAAGGGGCTGGTTGTTTGTATGCTGGCTCTCTTGGCTCAGAGGAAATGATGGTACCCGCACCAGGGCCTTTGCTGAGGACCAGATACCCTCAGTGTCCTCGCTTCCTGAGTAAACCTCCTGGGCCTCACTGCACCCCCCCCCCCTTTATTCTGCCTGACCTCCCAGTCAAGGCTCATTCCTCACACCCAGGTTTACAGGCTTACCCGCTCGGAAGATGACTCTGAGCCTTAACAATGGCAGTGTCTGTTTGCTGGCCTAAATGTCCCAGGCTCTCAGTGGGTCAGTGATGAAGAGAGGTAAGGGGAGAGGAGAAGGTAGAGAGTGAGAAGAGAGCTGAGGAACTGTGTTAGACAAGGAAGTAGAGAAGATGTATCCCTGTGTGTGGCCCCATGAAAGGCACATTCCGCAGGAGAGGGCTGAGCATCCAGTCTCACCCAGACATTTATTAGCTTTCTCTCCTCACTGTCTCGGTTTCCCCGTCTGTAAAATAAAGGCCTGGATCAGAAGTGTTCGGCACTGGGGATTGAGAGATGGAATCCTTGAGGAGCTGATGGCTTGATGAAGGAGGCAGGCTGGCTTTGAACAAAGAGAACTGCCAGTGTGTTCATAGACACATAGAAAGAAAGGCTGTGGGTGAAGGGAATTCATCCCGGAAAGTGGGGTAACATTTCACTGGCGCTTTGAACGCTGCTTAAGATGTTACACAGATTAAGACTGGGTGAATCAGAGAGAACAGCATGTAAAAAGGCAGGCGGCGGGGCTGGAGCGATAGCACAGCGGGTAAGGCGTTTGCCTTGCAAGCGACTGTCCCGAATTTGATTCTCCAGCATCCCATATGGTCTTCTGAGCACCGCCAGGAGTAATTCCTGAGTGCAGAGCCAGGAGTAACTCCTGTGCATCGCTTGGTGTGACCCACAAAAGCAATCAATCAATAAATCAATAAATCAGTAAATAAAAAACAAACCAAAGGCAGGCAGCTCCTGGCTGGCCCAGGATGCACTGAGTGTAGGTCGTGTAAGAACCAGAAAGCTAACAGGATACTTAGAGACGGTCCTTGCAGGAGGCAGGGCAAGGGAACCTTTCCTGTTGGCCGGAGAGAAGCATCTGACTGTGCATGTCAGAAAGTTCATAGTGACCACATTTTTGGTCAGTGAGTACCTTGAGACATCCAAGAGCATTTTAGAAGTTATTTCAGGGATTAAGGTGGTCATATTGGAAAGGCAGAGAAAGAGACACATTGGTGAATTATTTGGGGATGTAGAATATCTGGTATTTAAGGACCCCCCCAGGTAATGCACCCTCCCCCTCATCATCACTTACACTAGCTCTGCATACCACTAAGTACAGTTCTGCAGTGTCTATTCAGAATTACTTGCCTTGGCAATCACTAACTGATCTATTGGGTTCCCTCTCACGGGACAGGGGCTGAAGTCTGTTTGGGCAAGCTGCTGCTTAGCCTCTGTAATTGAAGAACTGCATTCAGCAAAGGGGAGTAATTGATTTTCATCCTTTAGAGACTGGAAAAATCAAAGGCCACAAGAGACTTTTAAAAAGAGGCCAAATGCTTGGAACTGGAAGTTCATCTCTCTCTAGAATAGGTTTGGCATAACTTAAAAAAAAAAAGCAAGCGTAGTGTAATGTGTTAAAGAAAAATATGTTCCAACAATTTAAAACAGGACTATTTGAGACTGCTGCAATAGGGGACAGAGATCAGGCTCCACTCTGAATATAGTAAGGAAAATGGGAATTACTAGCCAAGGAGCAGGGTCAGGTTAGTGGATAGAAACATTAAGAGTAGGAGATTCTTGCCAAGCTGACCAGGCAAGCTTCTTGCTAAAGGCAGGCAATGGACTTTGGCGTCAAAGGTGGCGGAACGAGAAGCATGATAAATGTAAAGGGTTGGGGGGCTCTTGCTAAACACCATTAGCAGGATTCTTGTTAGGGCTGGGCTGGGCAGGGCGAAGACAGGCCAGGAACCAAAGTCAAAGCATAGTGAAAAGGGTGCTCAAAAGAACGTGCTTTATTACAAAAGTGATACATGTGTCTTAGTCCCAGGACTAATCAGTTAGGTTTTTTTTTTGGGGGGGGAGGGGGGAATGCTGGTCACTCTGGGCAGTCTTGGACTACTCCCAGTTCTGTGCTCTGATGTTGCTCCCAGCAGTGCTCAGGAGACCATGTGCCAGGGATCAAACCCTGAGTTGGCCTTATGCAAGCACTTTCATCCCTGTCCTCTCTCCCCACCCTCTCTCTGGGCCAAATGCTTTTGGTTGTTGTTGAGCAAGGGGAGGAGAAGTAGTGGGCCCACACCAGACAGTGCTCTGGGGCTTACTCCCGGTGGTCTTGGCGTGGAATGTAACCTTCTGTATGTGAGTAAAGACTTGGAGAAACATACCATCCCGACAGGAATGAGCTCATACTGGACTCGCGGTTATGCAGGTGCCTTTTCCACTTCATATATCTTACATGTTTTTTCTTGTCAGAAATATATGCTTCTCTCATTCTTTAGAGTGGCTTACCTCACTTTAGAAATTGATGCCAAGTCATTATATTTTAAATTACTTTATGAATTTTTCACATACATTATCTCATATACTTCTTTAAAGAGCTCTCTGAGGGCTGGTTGGGGCAAATGGTATCTCCATTTGATAAAGGCTGGTAAGAGGTTCCCAACTTACTTGGCCAACCATCCCTTTTCCAGAAAAAGCAAAACAAAAAACTAACTCTCAGTTCCCCTCAAATTTTTTTCTTTGAACAAACAAAAAGAAAGTACCTCCACTTGCACCCAAGACTGTATACCTCCTATCCATTGTTCCAGCGCCTTCCAAGGCATGATATGAACCCTTTGGGAAGCACAGAGTTAAGTGATTATTAGAGATTTTGCAGCTAATATATTTCAAGTCTAGGATGCACATACCTAGACCAGCTGCATATGTGACGGTGGGTGGGGGGCAGCATTGGGGGTGGAAGTGTCACACCTGGCAATGCTCAGGGGTTACTCCTGGCTTTGTACTCAGGAATTACTCCTGGTGGTGCACGGGTGAACCATATGAGATGCTGGGGATCAAACCCGGGTCAGTGCGTGCAAGACAAATGCCCTAACCACTGTGCTATCACAGGAGTGAAATCTTTAAGTTGAGCTTATGTATTAGTCACAGAGTGCCATTTTGTGTTGCTATTTTGGGCTTTGGGTCTCCCCTGGCATTGCTTAGTGGCTACTCGCAGGTCACTCTCAGTTAGTGCCAGGGATTGGATATGGGTCTCCTGTACACTGATCCTGTGCTCCAGCTCTTTGAACAGTATTTCTGGGTCTTTAGAATATTATTTTTGTCTCCTGTGATTTGGACATTCAGGAAGCATATGTAGGACCTAGAATCTGTTCAGTTTTTTTTTTTAAGGTGCTGATCCCTTTGCATGATGTATTTACAGTTTCTATATTAAATGGAAAATTACTGACATCTTAATTTTGTCAAAACAAAATAACCATCTTGAGTACCTTAAGATTAAAGTAATATGTTTTGTATCTTTTATTATAATGTTAATGCTTTCAATAACTATCTTAAGTAACAAAGTTGACTGCCTAATTGAATTTCTGGAAATGTTAATTGAAGTGTTTGAAATAACTGCTCACTTTCCTCTGGGATTCCTTTTCTACCCTGAACTCAGTAGAGTGCCTCTTAGTACTCTAATTGGCTTCCTCTGACACTGGAGAAAAAGAAAAAGAGCCTAACAGAATGAACAAGGAGTGAGGAATGTGTAGCAGGGCGGAAATGAGAGCATATGAGTTGTGGGAAATTCATCTTATTTAGGAATGAGAAAAACAGTCAGGAAAAATTTTGGAGTTAACATTGCCATCCATTCCACTTCTATAACCCTTGGTAACTTGTTCACCTTCATGGTAGGATTCTGATGAGAGAGGGAAAAAAAAATAAGGTGTTTTAAAATTCCTCTTACAGTTACCTGGGCTCATCATAAACAATAAATGTTAGATGTTATAGTGGGACTTTTTTTTTTAATATGAGTTATCTTTTTTTGTGGCTGGAGAGGTAGTACAACAGGACAGCTGGTCGGGTGCTTGCAACATGGCTGACCCTGGTTCTGTCTCTGACATCCCATATGGTCCCCCGAGTACCGCCAGGAGTGATCCTTGAGTGCAGAACCAGGAGTGAGCCTTGAGCACCACTGGGTGTGGGCCCCTCTTAAAAAAAAAAGTTATTTTCTTCTTATTCTTATTATTGGTTTTGCGGCCGTACCTGGCAGTGCTCAGGGACTGTTCCCAGTGCGTTGTTGGTGGGTCACTCTTGCTGGTACTCAGAGAATTTGAGTTGCCAGGGGCCAAACTTGGGGCTCCAGCAGGCAAATGCACCAGTTCAGCCTTTTGCGCCATTTCCTCAGATCTAGCCAGGCCCTTTAGACTCAAAATTCCAATAAAGGCTTCTCAAAGCTGGATAAGTAGAGACCCGGTATTTCCGTTGTCCAGTTTAGACTGCAGTAATTATTCTGGCTTAACATAGAGAAGTCAGGATTAGTTTCTCTAAGATGACCCTATCTTTGTCCTAAGCATAAACTAGTTAACACATCTTGGTGCTGGAAAGAGTACAGAGGGTAAGGTGCTTGCTTTGCACACTGGCTCAAACCCCGGCACCCCACTCGGCTCAATTCCCGAGTATTGCCGGAAGTGACCCCTGAGTGCAGAGCCAGGAGTAAGCCCTGAGCACAACTGATTGTGGCCCCCAGACAAAAAAAAGGGCAAGAAAAGACACCATGCCTTCCTACATTAGCCCAGGTTAGACTGTAAACTTTGACAAACCTGGGAGCAAGGTTATTTAATCAGGGGTCACACTCAGTTGCAGATGTGGGAAAAAAAGAGGGAGATGGTAAGGCCATTCCTGGGGATGATTGGCTTGGGGGCCCAGGATGGCACTACTTAGGGAGCCCTGCAGTGCCACGGGGTTAACTCAGGAACCAGACACACGCCAGGCGGGTGCCTAACCACTCATGTCCTCTCCCCAGCCTCAGGATAGCATTTGTTCATCACAGATATGAGGGCTGAATGAACACACTGAACACACTCTTTCCTCTGCTTGTAAAGCCCTCTGCCACTGGTTCTTGCTAAGGGATGCCATTCAAACCCCGTTGGTTTCCTCAGTATTTGCACCGTTCTCTTAAAACGTTTCACATTGCGTTGTCCTGTTTTTATTTTAGGTTCTAGGCCTTTGTGTCTGTCTTTAAGGTTCTTGAGGGCAGCAACTTGTTCTTATTTTATTGCAAGAACCCAAAATAGCTCAGTGGCTGTCCGCTTAATTTCCTCTCCCCACAAATATCTGTGTGTTTACAGTGTGTCAGGTGGTGGGCTGGCTGCTCGGGGAGGTGACCCCGTCTGGTACAGCGTGACTGTGTTTGCTCAGTAAGGGAAGACACTGCATGATTTCACTACTTCCAGCAGAGCCTTGAACTCTGGGGCTCAATGTGCATTCATTTTGGCTGTTCGGTGCCATCTTTGCGATTGTGACATGGACCAGCAGATGCTCAGTGTTCGGAAGCTATAGCATAGTAAGCCGATTCAAATAAAAGACCAGCGTTCCCCAAAGTAAGAGTGTAACCGCTGGGGAAGCGTGGATTTCAAGAGTTGATATCTGCCTTAATCCTCATGGATACATGGCAATTAGCAGAGAACTGGGGTGGGCTTCGTTTCCTGGTCATGTACTTCTCAGGCTGTCCTGTGACAACTTGCCCTCAGCGCTGCTTTCAGATTCCCTTCTGAGAGAAGGATTGAGAGGATGTGGTTTGTCTTGAGTAGCAGTAATTTAACACAGCCGCTCTGAAGGCAATCGTCCACAGACTTCAACCATTCCCACTCATGGGATTTGCCTGTTGGTGTGTGTGTGATTTTGTGTGTGTCCATGCAAATTGCTGATTAGGAACAGAAGGATCCAGAAGGGAATGCCAGCGAGCAGTAGAGGATATAACCAATATTTCTATCCTGAAGGTTATTGCCCTTGGCAGGAGAGAGGGGGCTGGCCGGCTCTGTGGGACTTTCCGAGTTGGGGCTGCATTCTGTGGAGGGAGCAGGTCGCATCTGAAATTTGTACTCAAGGGTCCTGCCTTTCCCGATGGGCTCTCCAGAGGGAAGATCACCTTCAAAGTCACTCACTGCCTTTCATCACAGGCTGGAAAAACAAAAACACGTAGCTGGAGGCAGCCAAGATGACCACAATCAGCCATTTCATCATTGACCCCGCTTGACCTGCCAGGCCTGCAGGATCTGGAGTTTCTGGTCTTCCTACCTGGAGGTCACTCTCGTCCACGGGAGGCCTTTGTGGGGGAAGCAACCATTTCCATCTCTCAGCTTTTTCTTCGGGCATTTCTCTCTTACTTGTAATGTTTATGCTTAGGCTGATATTTTCGGACTTCTTGATTTTACTTACTTGAGGGAGTTTGGGAGCCACAGCTGGCAGTGCTAAGGAGCTACTCCTGGCTCTGTGCTCAGGGATCACTCCAGGCGGGAGCTTAGGGGCCCGTATACGATGCCGGGAAATGAGCCTGTGTGGGCTGCATGCAAGGCAAGCGGCTTACCTGCTGTATTGTCAGTCTGGCTCTGACTACAAATTCTATTTTACTTGGGATGAGGCTATACCCGGTGGTACTCAGGACTCACTCCTGGCTCTTTGCTCAGGGCTCACTCCTGGTGGGGCTCAGGGAACCATATGGGGTTCCTGCGATTGACCCTAGTCTGCCCCCTGTAAGGCAAGTGCCCTGTGCATGGTACCATCTCTCTCTGGCTCTAAGCATAAACTGTCCTCCCATTGTTCATCAGTTTGCTCGAGCGGGCCCAGTAACATCTCCATTTTGAGACTTCTTGTTACTGTGTTTGGCATATTGAATATTGAATACGTAGCTTGCCAAGCTTTGCCCTGCAGGTGAGATACTCTTGGTAAACTTGCCAGGCTCTCCGAGAGGGGTGGAGGAATCGAGCCCGGCTCGGCCGGGCTGGCTGCGTGCAAGGCATGGGTTACAGCATAAACTGTAAATCCTTCAGTATTCTCTTTGGGGACAGGACCTCTCGGGCAGTTCTCGGGGGACCTGGAGGCCATTTGCAGCTGTTGGTTCACTGGACTGGATGGTTCAGTGCTCCAGCCTGAGGATGTGACTCTGCTCAAGTGCTCTAGTGCCTGGACCCACCTGGCAGTGCTGAGGGAACCACGCGGTTCGGGGGGTTGACATGGGTCTCCCTCACAGGCAAAGTCTGTGCCCCGACCCCAAGCCCCTCCTCAGTATTCTTTTCCAAGCCGTAGGCTTGATCATGGACTTTCTCCTCCCTCCCCCCAAACACACACACACCCAGAGCCTTGCACCCCCCAGCAGTGATCAGGTCCCGGTTGACTGACTGATTCCCTTTGCCCTTGCCTTGCCTTAATTCCTGGAGGCAGTGCTTCCTTATTCTTGGTTTGCTCCTTTGTTTGGTAGAGCATATCCTGCAGTCACTTCCTGATGAAAGTACTTGGGCAGTTCCGGTTGAGACCTTGCATATGCAGAAATTTCTTGATTCTTCCTTCTTACTCAATGGATAATTTGTCTGCTCTGGCATCCTCAGTTGGAAATTATTTCACTTCAGAATTTTGAAAACATTGCGTCTTTGCTTTAGAGCTTCCAGATCTGCCACTGAAAATTGGATGCTCCTAGGTTCTTTCTATGCAGATTGCTTTGTCCCTCTTGAAACTGCGTTCTCTTGACTTGATGAGTTCTAAAATATATACTGAAATTTCACGATGTACCTAGGAGATAGATCTCTTTAGAAAATATTGGTTGTGGGGCCAGGATACAGGGGCTAGAGTGCTTACCTTGCATGCGACTGACCCTGATTTGATTTCTGGTATCCCATGTGGTCTCCTGCGTATGGATGGCCAGGAGTGATCCCTGACCACAGAGCCAGGAGTCAGCCCCAAGCACAGCCAGGTGGGGCTCAAAAACCTAAGTGCTAGTGTCCACTTTGCATGTGGGAGCCCTGGTTTCAGTCCCAAACACCTTATGTCTCGCTGCTGGATGTGGCCCCCAAACCACAAATCAACACCGCCATACAGATGACTAGACCGTGACTATCCGTGATCTACTGTGGTAGAGGTGATGGCAGTGAGGGACAGCATTAACACCGCTTTAAAAGAAATGACTGTTGATGTCTGTTTGGGCCACACCTGATGGTGCTCAGTTCTTATTCCTGCTCTGTGCTCAGGAATTACCCCAGTGGTGCTTAGAGGACCACATGTGGTGCTGGGAATTAAACCCTGGTTAGCTGTGTGTGAGACAAGCAACTTTGCCCCTGTTCTATCTCTCTGACCCCAAAGAAGTCATATTTTAAAATACTGATTTTTTTAAGGCATTAGATAAATTCTTTTCACATGAAAGTTCATATCTGTTTATTATCAGAATATCTAAGAATCTGGGGCCTGGAGTAATAGTACAGCAGGTAGGATGCTTGCCTTGCATGAGGGATCCCCAGCATCTCAATATGGTCTGAGCACCGCCAGGAGTAATTTCTGAGAGAAGGGCCAGGAGAAGCCCCTGAGCGACACTGGGTATAGCCAGCTCCTTACCCCACCCTCAAAAAAAAAAAACCTCAAGATTTTTTTCTATTGTAATTTTCTGTTCTCCCTTAGCCCCCAAACTTTTGGCTTAGTTCTCTGATTTTCGTATCCTTTCTCTATTATTTCTCTGGGGTCTCCTTAGACTATACCCTGTGGTACCCAGGACTGCTTTCCACTGCTTGGCCATTTAGTGCCGTGGATGAATCCAGGCCTCCCTCATGAAAGCAGGTGCTCTTCCCATTGTGCCGTCTCTCTGAGAGCCACAAGAATATATGTTAAAAAATTGTTTCTGCCATTTTGGTTTCCTCGGGAATCTTGCAGCTTTCTGGTGTGGGGTGGGACGCTGCCAGTATTCTGGGAGTCACGGGGTAGAGAGGACTGGGTCCTTCCTCTTCAGGATGTAGACTTCCCTTGTTTTCAGTACATAAGCCCCCACGTCTGGAGCCCATCTTGTGGTCCAAGAATAGTAGTGCTAGAAAATGCACCAGATGTCAGTGGCGACCTGGGAGTGGAATCCTTCTTGGAATAGAATTGGTATCATTCTTGTGTCCAGCCTCTTCATCCTCAGCCTCCAATCCTGGAGCTCACATCTCTGTCACTCCTCCTCTGCTAAAGGGGTTCTGTTTCATCTTCTGAAACAAAGATTGACATTTTCCATTTACTGTTTACTCTCCCTCCTCCTGAACTGTTTTCCCCTTCAGTCTGTTTGTAGCACTGTCTTCCTGTTCATCGATTTGCTCGAGCGGGCCCAGTAACATCTCCATTGTGAGACTTGTTACTGTATTTAGCATACCGAATATGCCACGGGGAGCTTGCCAGGCTTTGCCGTGTGGGCGAGGTACTCTCAGTAGCTTGCCGGGCTCTCCGAGAGGGGTGGAGGGCTGGAGCGATAGGGCATTTGCCTTGAGCGAAGCCAGCCCGGCCAAGCTAGGTTCGATTCTTCCACCCCTCTTGGAGAGCCCGGCAAACAACCAAGAGTATCTCGCCTGCTTGGCAAAGCCTGGCAAGCTACCTGTGACGTATTTGCTATGCCAAACACCATAACAACAAGTCTCACAATGGAGATGTCACTGGGCCCGCTCAAACAAATCGATGAACAACAGGAGAACAGTGCTACAGTTTATTTGTGTGTGTGTGTGTGTGTGTGTGTTGGGGTAGGGGAGAGGGCACACTGGCTATGCTCAGAGGTTACTTCTGGCTCTGGGCTAGGGATCATTTCTAGTGGTGGGGTGACCACAGGGGGTACCAGGGATTGAACCCAGTTCTGCTGCATGCAAGGCAAAGCACCTACCCACTGTGCTATCTCTCTGGCCCCCATCTTTTGGCTTGTTTTTGCCTTTAATTTAATGGAGTCCAAAGGGGCAGGAATAAGAATTCACGATCTGTTTCTCCCACTTATCTAGAAGCCTTTGGCAAAATCCCTTTGTCCTGAACTTTTCACATTTCATTTTCTTTCATCTCTCTCTCCAAAGACAACAACTGACAAGTTCTCTGACAACTGGGATTTTTTTTATAGATTCCCCATACCCTCAGCAGTTAAATGTGTGGAAAGCATTTTAGTAAGTATGTGTCAAGTTCATTTGAGTAAGAAGTCTTTATAAAAATAGGAGACTGTGTTTCATATATAGGCAGAATGCCACCTCTCCCTTAGGTTCAAAGATAAATTTGCCTTTGCAAGGATAACTAAGTGAGGAAACCAGTAAAAGCCGTTGGCAAAAAAAGGCTTTTGGGACAAACTCTTATTGAGTTTGTCCCGTAAGTTTGACCTTGATGATTTAACAAAGAATTGATGAAGAGCTGCCTGGAATCTCTCTTCTTCCTCAAGTCCATTGTCTTCTGTCTGACCTGGTGTTCTGAGTCTCCGACCTCCCGAGAACCCAGACAGCAGGAGACCATGAACCCACACTGCAGTGGTTTGCTATCAGTTATCAAGGTCAAGAGCCTGGAGAAGTTGAACCGAACACATAGAGAAAGTCAGAGTATTTCAATAGAGCTACGTTAGCTCGAAGGCCATCAGCAAGCAGCACATACGCGCCTGCTTCACAGTATGGCTGAGGTAGCATGTGTGGAAGCATTTGAATATTGTCCTTTTCTGTTTATTATAGGGACCTTCCCAGTGGTACTCAGGGCCCCACAGGATGCTCTTGGCTGTGCCCTGCTGTGCAGTGTGGTCCAGTGGTTTGCTGCTTGGGTCTGGTAGTGCTTGGGGGTGGGGAGGGGGCAAGATCTTCAGGTCCATACCTGTTGGTGGTGGGGCAGTGTAGGGACTGCTTTG
>JAOXYA010497809.1:0-14796 GCA_028565675.1 Sorex palustris | reverse complement strand
AACAAAGTCTCCAATGGAGACGTTACTGGGCCCGCTCGAGCAAATCGACAATCAACGGGAGGGCCTTTACCTTTTAACTCAAAAATGTATAGCTTCAGCTTGGTGTTCTCCCTTCACTTCTCTTCTCATATAGCCAGTGGCTACCTAATGTCTCAACCAGAATCTTTGATAAATCTTACATATAACATGTAAAACCTAATCTCATCTCAAAACTTGTCTTTCCATAGTCTTTCCCATCTCAATTAATGATAAGCAGTAAGTAGTTAGCAGTAATGGTAAACAGTAAGCTTCATCTATAGTCGTCCCTATCTCAATTAATGGTAAGCAGTAGTTAAATTTTACTTTTTTTCCTCTGGTATGTATATCATACCTCTGTAACAAGTCCTGTTGAACTTCAAACCATATGATCAAATTTGACAAACTACTACATGTAAAATATATATATATGCAGATATATATATCTCAAAATATATACCCATAGCCTCTTCTCATAACTGCCCACCATTGCTACAGTCTTGGTCCAAGCCATATACATTCTCAGTTGGATCACTGAAAGAACATCCCTTATGATTTAATCCTTGCATTTCCCAGAGAATATACACAATACAGCAACTAACACCATCTCATTGAAACATAATCCAGATCAGACTTTAAAGTTCCAGTGATCCCCTTCTCACTGAGTGAAGAACCAACATGCTCAATGAACAAGAAATATAACATGTCTACAGAATTTGTCACCTAGTGTCCTGTTAGCTTCATAGTCTTCTCTTCATTTATTCCATTCCAGCCACACCAAATCCTGAACTGGGCTGACAACCTCTCACCATGGGGAATTTGCGCATGCTGTTAACTCAACCTGGAATTCTTTGCTCTCAGATTTCTCTTATTGCTCAAACCCTCGTCTCTCTCACATTTTGTTTTGGTGGTCTATGTGAATCTTTTCTTAATAGGGCTATTTAAAATTCTAGCAACTTGCTCTCCCTTCACCCAATTATATGCCTTAACTCCTTTCTCTGCTTTATTTTCCTCCATTGCACTTTCCCTTTCTAATGCACCCCAATGTTTTGTTTGTTTATTTGCTTACTCTTGGTCGCTTCCTGCTAAAATAGAAGATTCAGGAGGGTAAGAATATATATTTACTGTGTTCATTTACATAGCCTCAGCTCCTGTGGTGGCATTCAGTGCCAAAAGGTGCTCTATAAATATGCTGAATGAAACAGGGATGTAGAGATGCTGCCTAGTCATGTGCAGTGAGACATATCTTCATATGATTTTCCTGAAAGCCTCTAATTTTTTCCTTGAGTTCTTTAGAATCCGACACAGTGGCAGCAATGAGGGACCTTTTCTGTTAAGCAGACCACAGTGATCTTGACACAATTCCAGGTCATTTCACAATAACTTCACCAAATAACAGGTAATTTGTTTCTTTAAATTAGATCAAATCATTACCTCTTGCCCCAAATACTGTAGGTCAAAATCTTCAGTTCTGTTTTAGCTACAGGCACTTTAAATGAGAAGCCTTGTCTTGCCCTAGAATAGATTTGCTGCCACTGGCAGAAAACAGACAGACATAAGTAGGCATGTTCCACTAATTCAACTTTTAAGACTGAGTTCAGACCATCTTTTTTCTCTGAAGTGTTTCTTAACTCATCTCATCTCATCTTGAAAATGACTTCAGGATCTTTCACTTTTGTCATTGTAATATTCCCATGATAGGTCCTTAAATATGCTATTATAAATTTATTTGCTTGTAAGTCTGTCTTTAGACTCCAAGCTTCTGAGCTTTGAGCCCTCTGTCTTCATAACCTCAGTGTCTAAATAGGGTTTTATAGCAGCTAGTACGCTGGGAATATTGGTCAAATGATTGTGTTCAAGTGTTTTAGTGATCTATCAGTGAGCAGCCGATTGTTTCTTTCCATGGTCACAGAGCAAAAAAAAATTTAGATTAATTAGAAAATAATGATTGTTATTGCTATCATTAGGACCACTGTCAAATTACTGTAGATATCTCAGAGCCAGATACTAAGCAATGGTATAGCTGCAAAGGATATTGATATTCAAACATTTCAGGAATTTTTAAGATGAGAAACAAGTTTGTGTTTTTAAGTGCAACAAACTCTTGTAGCATTCAGTGTTCAGTGGAGGATGGCATGGGGTGGAAACGACTGTTTATCTGTAGAAAGATTTTTTTTTAAGTATTTGTTCCTGAGACGTACCTGAGTGCACAGGGCTTACTCCTGATTCTGTGGCCAGGAATTAGTCCGGGAAATGCTCAAATGACCATATGTGGTCACAGGGATTATAGCAAGCACTTGAACCCTTGTGCTACCTTTCAGACTCTTTTACTGATTTAGTATGTGAAATTGGCCTATGCAGTTATTGGAACTGGCTGGGAAAATCCAAAATCTATAGGGATGGCCATAGAAAAGACTATCTGAAACTCGTGGGCATGAGCTGAAAATGCTATCATTGGGGTAGAATTTCTTTCTAGTGAAGCCACACTTCTGCTCTGAGGGTCTCTCAACTGTTTAAACTAGCTGCCTTTCCCCCAGGTTTATTTAAAATAATCTCCTCAGAATTACCTGACTGTAATTACATGGATAAAATGCCCTCTATACAAAGATTTGCTGAATAAATGGAGACTGTAGCCAAGTCAGAGCAACCGATCTGCCCAACAACTTCCCTTTTCTAAAATCAGATGATCCTTCCTGGAGTTTTAGACTTCTGATAGGAATATATACCCATACCCTGGCAAATTCTTTTGACTTGATTCTCCCTCCTTCATATTCCCAGATAATTTCAACCCAGTAAATATGCAGCTTAGTTGGCATATTTCTTCAGACTGATTTTTTAAAAATAGGTAAAAGCACAAAGGTTATATCTTATGGTTATTTAATTTTTTGTTTTGTTTTTGTTTGGGGGGCACACCCACTGATGCTCAGGGATTACTCCTGACTCTGCATTCATGAATCACTCTTGGAAGGATCAGGGGATCATATGGAATGCTGGGGATTGAACCCAGATTGCTTGCATGCAAGGCAAGTGCCATATTCACTGTACTATCTTTCCAGCCCCAAGAGTGTTTTAGTTCTTCCACAGAGTTTTAATTGGCAAGTCATCCAGAGCTTAACTTCAGAAATTTTGACTTTTAACAAAACTTTAAAAAATACTGATTTATTTTTATTTAGACATCATGATTTACAATGATATTAATAATAGAATTTCAAGGAATACAGTTTTCCAATTCCAATCCACCAGTGTCCACTTCCTTCCACTAATGTCCCCAGATTCACTTCCCCTTCCCCTTCCCCCAACAAGCCTGGCTCATTGATAGACACATTTTAAAGTTTAATTATTGCAGTTTGTATGCCATAATGTGATAATGTTGACTATAGATAAGCTTGGATAGTCTGCCTCAACACTCCAGCCAAGTACAAGGTCCCTGTCTCTTGCCCTTTATTTACTCAATTATCTAAATATGTATTGTGCAGTATCATTTCAAATAGTAACTAAATGTGAATTAAACTATTTCCCACATACCTTAAATCTCCTGACCTTTCATTTAGTATTGGCCCAGAGAAGGGACTCAGTCTGAATTCTTGACATGTATTTGAAACTCCCTAAGACTGGGTTTGAGAGTATGAATTGGAGGCATCACTTAAGTTAGAAACAGGTTATTGAGGATTTTGTGCCATTTAAAAAGACTGTATCACTTTCTTGGGGGCTGGGGTGCTTCTAAGCAGTGTTCAGGGAACAGAAGATCATTCCTGCTTAGACACGGCAAACCAGGCAGAATGGCTGAATGCTAAGCCTGGTGATGCAGCACTGTCATGACTCAGAGTTGCTGGGCACCACCAGGGTCGACCTGTGGTACTCGGAAGCCTCCAGTGCTATGCTTGGCAGTGTTTGGGGTCATAAAGGTTGGAGATTGCACCCAAGTCTACACATGAAGGCATCTGCACCTGATTCCTGAGATATCTCCCTGGTCCCCATATCTTATTTTTGAAGCAGTGAAAACTAGAGAAGAATTTTGTTTTGTGTGTACATCTAGGGTACAATGTGGGTAAACCAAATGAGAATGCTAGAAGTGAGAAGACTAATTGGATTTCTAAGATCAGGGAGAATAGTGGTGTTTCTTGGTGCCTAGAAGGGATCACAAATGAAGACACTCTCTCCTTCCACAGTGTCCCCATGGCCCCAAACTCCTGCTGGTCTTTGTCCTTCACATCAGGGGCTCTGACTTTCTTGTTAATGTCTGTCCTGAAATCCAAAGTAACAGCCTGGATCCCCATCACTTAAACCAGAAACATTCCTGACTTTTTTTTTTTTTTTTTTTTTGCTTTTTGGGTCACACCCAGCAATGCACAGGGATTATTCCTGGCTCTGTACTCAGGAATTATTCCTGGAGGTGCTCAGGGGACCATGGGGACAATATGGGATAATGGGAATTGAGGCCGGGTCAGCTGCGTACAAGGCAAACGCCCTACCCACTGTGCTATTGCTCCAGCCCCCATTCCTGACTTAACTAAAACAATAACCAGTTAAAATATCAACACTAAGAGAAATTTCAGATCTGAGGATCACTGTGGGGGGATCTCTGGGGTTCCTTGAGCATTCCTGTTTTTTTCTGGGCTATGTGGACTTTGGAGATTTGGCAAAGAGCCAAAGGATTCAGAGGATAGGTGGCAGGTGTTCTGGTGAAATAACATCAGGAGCTCTGACACTGGCAGTTCTCAGAAAACTTTATCCGAGGCCAGCTTTATGGTACCAGTAAAACTGGAAATATTTGTTCAAAATGCCTTCAGGTAATATACCGCCTCGTCAGTCTAAGAGCATTGTAGCAGCCCCTCAAATCAGTAGAGTGTAAGAGAAAAACACATAGACCACAGGTCTAGCAAGAAAAGAAAAAGACTAACAGCTGCTATTGCAAAATCGTGGCAATTTACAGGGAGTTAACAGAGTGAAGGTTGTAAACGCTACCTGAAGAACAGTTCAAAGTGTAAGAAATTCAGTCTCTTAAAAATAATTTGTTGTATTGTCTCATTCTCTTCCAGTCAGGATGATCTCCTTGGATGTGAAGTTCATTGTATAACAAAGATGAATGTCATTGTTCTGGGGGTGGGGGGGGGTGTATCTGTCTGGCTTCTAGTATCTCAGACAAAAGACTAAGCAAGATATAGGAGGCAAAAAGTAAAAAATTAAATAAATAAAGCCAAAAAGAGTTTATTTGAAAGTGAAAAGTAAAGACATTCTGAGAAGCAGAGTCCTGGTGTGCTGCGGGGGTCTCTTTTTTAGGGTCTGAAGTGGAGCTGTCAGGGTGGCGTGTTGGATGGTTGGGGACTCTTGGCGGGTCCCCATTGACATGGCATATGGGGATTCTTCACTGCACCTGCAAGTTGTGAAGCAGGGTTCTTAGGCACTATTGGCAGCTTCTATTTCTGGCCTCAACTGTATGCATTGTCAGCAAGGGGTAGTGTACATCGACTATAGCTGGCTGTGGAGTCAGGGGCAGATACTTGGTGATTTTTTTCCATTGTCCTTTCTCCTTATCTAACCTGTCTACATTATTAGCACTGTAACACTGTCCTCCCAGTGTTCATCGATTTGTTCAAGTGGGCACCAGTAATGTCTCTATTATGAGACTCCTTGTTACTGTTTTTGGCATATAGAATACACCACGGGTAGCTTGCCAGGCTCTGCCGTGCGGGCGCTATAGTCTCGATAGCTTGCTGGGCTCTCAAGAGGGGCAGAGGAATCGAACCGGGTCAGCCTTGTGCAAGGCAAACACCCTACCCGCTGTGCTTTAAATGGTGGCAAATAGTTAAGTGTGTGTGTGTGTGTGGTGATTGAATGCTGAGTTCTTGGGAGGAATAATGAGAAGGAAAGAAAGAGTGGAGGGGAGGGAGAGAAGAGACAGACCAGAGGGGCCAGATCAGGGGATTTAGGTACAGAATTGGTATTAAGGAATGACAGAGCCACCAATCTAATCTACAGAGTCAATAATACTGAAATCAACAGACCTGAACCTTAAAAACTGAACTTAGAAAGGTGTCTGTCAAGAGGGCAGACTGGGGTAGGGTGGGACATGGGAGCAAACCTAGAAACATTGGTGGAGAGAAATTGACACCAGTGGTGGGATTGGTACCTGCAGTGTTGTATGTCTAAAACTCAACGATGAGTAACTTTGTAGATTACGGTGTCTTAATTTAGGAAGTGTAGATTTTAAAAAATAAAGGAAGAAATCAGATTTGAGAGTTGTTTTTTTAGAAACACAAACAACTGATTATGAGTATAATCTAAATATTTACCCAAATCATAATGATGCTTAATGAAATGGGAATAACATGAGGAGGAAAAGCTTGAGATACTGGGCAGAGATTTTGGTTCAGGATGTCACAGGGGAAATGTTCAAAGAAACCCAATAGTGGATTTCCATCATGGATCTTTGACCATGCTGTCAAATACAGTAATCCCTAGCCATGTGAAATGTTAAGACTGAAATTAGTGGAAGTCCATCCCACTGACCATAGTTCAAGTGGCCAGTGATCACTTGTAGCTAGTGGCTACCAAGCTGCAGGGTGCAGGAAAGCATTTCTGTCACTACAGAAAGAACTACTAGAAATCACTGGTATAGAACACAACAGAAATTTACTGGAAGTACTTGAGCACTTGGGATGATAAATGAGTTCACTGATGAAGATGAAAGATTTCATGAAGAATTTCTGAAATGAGAAAGAAGATCTAGAACAGAAATGTGAGCAACCAGAAATTCAGGAGTAGACAGAAACAGGGTTTTGCCACAAAGACTCAGAGAAGGAGAACAAAGATCTCTTTGCATCCCACATTAGAGTCCAAGTGTGTCCCAAAGGGACCAGAAGAAGACTTGAGGATGTAGGAGACTATAGAGGTCAGTGAACTTCCAGAAGGAAGAACCTAATGATTATTCCAGGGCGTTTACAACAAGGTGGAGCCTAAACCACACAGATGAAGGAGAGACAAATGGTAAGGAAATGATACTGAATTGTAGTATTTTCTTTCAAAAATTTTACAGAATAAAGAGTATAACGGTGTAAGGGGCCATAAAGAGAGACAAACAGAATCAAGTGAGGCATGTTTTCTTAGACAGGAAAAGACTTCAGTACAATTTCTGGATGCAGAGGAGTGTATTGTCAAAGACGGAAAGACATGATGGAGAAGATGATAAGAATTGGGACACACAGCATGGTTGGCAGGGAAGAAGAACCATCCTCTTGAGATTGCGGACATGAACTTTTGAAGGGAAAGAACTTCATGTTTGAGAAGGGGTTTTTTGGGGTTTTTTGGGGGGGGTGCTACATTTACTAAATATACAAATCTGATGACCACTGTAGGTAGGGCTGAAAATAAATGCTTTTTTTCCTTGTCCATTTTAGAAAGTTCTAACAGTTCAGCAAGGAGCCATCAATTCTCCTCAAACAAAAGGCATAAATTTTGAGGCCAATTCATTAACACCTGAAAGACTCTGAATTCTCTGTCCACTGGCAGAGATATGTGATCTCATTAACTTTCCAACAACTTCTGTTATCAGAGATTCAGAGAGCACAGACTAGCACAAAAGTGGTCTTTCCACACCTTCAAATCAGGAAAGAATGGTGCTAAGCCAAGCACTTAATTAGAGAAACTATAAGCATGGGGACAGTGACTATGGAGAGATCCTCCAAATGCAGCAGCTGCCTGATTACACATGATGAGCGTAACTAGCTCTTACTATGTAGAGAAGTTAAATAAGGAAGCAGAATCACAAAATTGCCCATGAGAAATTAGCCAGGCAGGAAGTGCTAATCTCTTCAGCCAATAATGGCAAGTCCATTCTGAAATCTAAATCATTATCTTTTTCAGGGTTGGAAATTTGGTTTCCTCCCACCACTCAACTGATAAAACAATTTCCAAGAATTGCCAGTGACCTACTAATGGTTAACTCTAATGGTCTTAAAAAAATATCTACAGTCTTTTCTCATCTCAGTTTTTTTCAACTTACCGTTTCTTTTGTACCAGTTCTATATATCACTAAATTCGTGTTCTTTTATTATTATTATTATTATTATTATTATTATTATATTATTATTATTGGGCCAGAGCGATAGCATAGCAGGTAGGGTGTTTGCCTTGCATGCAGCCAACCGGGCTCGATTCCTCTGCCCCTCTCAGAGAGCACGGCAAGCTACAGAGAGTATTCCGCCCACACGGCAAAGCCTTGCAAGCTACCCGTGATGTATTCAATATGCCAAAAACCATCTCACAATGGAGATGTTACTGGTGCCCACTCAAGCAAATTGATGAACAATGGGAGGACAGTGCAGTGTAGTGCCAGGGTTGAATTTTAGGCCTCGTACTTTAAAGCACACACTCTAGCACTAAGCTGCACCTGCAACCCCGTTTTTTCATTCTTGTTGCCTAACTATACTCATAGAGGCCAGTGACTGTTGTACACTTTCAGGCATGATCTCACTTGGTTCTTATGGAAGCCTAGGAGAGGTCTTGTCAAGCCTCCATTTCACAGAGGAGAAATCCTGGGGTTTCAGGTCCCAGCAGGTTAGAGGTGGGGCAGGGCTGTGAACCCAGGCAGTCAGAATGCCAGGAGGGTCCAAGGAGAGTTTGTTGATGAATGCATCTTACACACAGTCTGCTTCCACCCATCTCACCAGATTCTCCAAAAGACTCAAGGTAGGTGACTGCATTTTTTTTTTGGACCTGGGGGGGGGTGTGGCAGGGACACATAATGATGCTCCTAGCTCTGCACTCAAGGTTACTCCTGGTGGTGCTTGGGGCACCATATGGGATTGAACCATGCAAGGCAGACACCCAGCCTGCTGCACTCTCTCCAGCCCCTGGGTGACTGCAGTTTTCAAAACGTTTACTCTTTGCCTACATTAAAGTATCTATTCCCAAACCCAGTTTGTTCCTCTCTCACAATCCTTTCCTAAGTTATGTTGGGAAGGTCCTTTTTATCTTCCTCTGACAAAAGAAGAAGCAGGTCTGAGAAATGAAGGCGAGGCATGCAGCCACACCTCCTGAGGCCTTCAACCTTCCTTCCTACCACCTCTCCGGGAATGCAGAGGCAGGCGACTTGCTCCTGACACGGGGGAATGAATCAAGTTTCCAGCCCTTAGAATTTCCTTTGGACGTGGGGTGGGAAGAAGAGGACAAAAGGAAATGTAGACTGCAGCTTATCTGCAAACCCACCCCTTGGATCAGGTCCTTGAGCTGCCAGCTTTGAAGGTGGTTTCATTTATCTCCTATCAGCCCCGGGGAGATAGGCAGGGCTGGCGGGGCAGGGGTGCAGTAGGTGTGCTTTTGAAGTCCACCCCCCCCCCCACCGGCTCCACCCCACACATCAACCCTAGCCCTGGGCATTCATCCTTGACTGCTTTGTTCCTCCAGGCCTTCAGCTTTGGGAGATTCCTCTTTCAAGTTGCAAAAGCTGCTGGGAGAAACCACCATCCCTAATGTAGACCTGAGCACACAACGGCCTCTCGCCTCTCGGGCTCCACCCTGGGGTGGCACTTTTATTGAGCCCCTCTGCTAGAGAGCATCTTTTCGTGAGGCCCTCTCCCTGTGCCTTGGTTGTAGGTGAGACTCTGAGACCAGAGAGGTCAAGTGTCTAGTTTGAGTCCCACAGCTTGGGAGAAAGTGGAAAACCTGACGTTCGTATCCAGGTCTTCGGGTCCTGAGCCAAGGCACTGAGCAAAGGACTGAGGTCGAGGAAGGAGAAGCTTGAAAACAAAATTTTCTGCCAGAGGGCTGTTCTCACTCAGGGTTTCCTTTCCATCTTGAGGCAGGAGGGGAGCCAGGAGGAAAAGGAAGTGGGGTGGACATTCAATTCATTCCATCAGGTTGAACTCTACCGATTGCAGAAGGTGTTGAGGTGGGGATGGTGTCTTGTGGTCCATCTCTGCAGGAACAGGCTGACGGTACCCTGTGGATGTCTTCTAGGCCATGTTTCCAAGGAGCAGGGATGTACAGTTGTGAACTAATTCCAATATAGTGCAAGGAGGGAGCACTGCTTCTGAGTGGCTTCATGGAAATGATAAACCTAATTCCAACGTGGCAAAATGATTTTGAGGAGTGGTTTTTGAAAAACTTAATTTTTATAGGAGCCACATTCTGCAGGGCTAGGGGTTCCAGGGCCACTTCTGACCAGGCTCAGTGGTACCTGCACGTAGCGGTGCCCATCAATCCCCAGACCACTGGTGATGCTCCAGGCCCGTGCAATACTGGGGATGTCAGGCATGTGCTCTACACTCAATCCCTGGCCCCTAAAGGTGTTTCTTTGGGCAACCCTCTGTGCACATCTGCTCAGAGAAGGAAGCCTGAGAAGTGAGGTCCTAAGGAAACTGCAAGTACCCAGAGAATAATGGTTTATTCAGAGTGGAAATTTAGAAATTTCATATAAAGTGACTGAATGGTTTTGGAAAAATAATTTATTGAAAAACATTTATTTATTTAGTTATGTCTTATGACTTTTATAAATTTTATAAAAAAATTCTGTATCATATGAAATTCCTTGTTTCCATGTAACACTCACACCATTAAAATACAACTTGAGAGGTGTATGTTGGCAACCATAATAAGAAATCAAAGAAAAGCCAACCACACTAGAAATTTATGGAGGGCGCAGTGAAACAAATTGGACATAAACAAATATAGCATTGTAGCACTGTCCTTCCATTGTTCATTGATTTGCTCGAGCTGGCACCAGTAACGTCTCACAACAAATTGTGAGACTTGTTGTTACTGTTTTTTGGCATGTCAAATACATAATCAGTAGCTTGCCAGGCTTTGCCATGCGGGTAAGATACTCTCAGTAGTTTGCCAGGTTCTCCAAAAGGGGCGGAGGAATTGAACCTGGTTCAGCCGTGTGCAAGGCAAACGCCCTACCTGCTGTGCTATCACTCCAAACCCCCAAAAATATAAAATTCAAAAAAGAAAAATATAAATCTCCCCACCCCCAGAATTTTTATTCCTCCAAATTTCTGGTCTAATAAGGACTTGTTTACTGAGAAATAAAAAGGCCCCCCAAATCAGGCAGTTCACAGATTATTACACTATTTTCATAGAGGATGTATTTGACATGTTAGCTCTCATACCCAAAAATACACTGTTCCATTTGTCTTGAACGGCCCCATACCGCACTCGCATGTGGGTTAAAGCATACATGCAGTAACTCAAAGCAGCTCTCAAGCCCGACGTAAGTAATGAGATTGATTTGGCAGGTAGGGAGGCTGAGCTCACGTATGAATGGAAGGATTCATGTATGAAGGCAACTCCCTGTGTAACAAGAGATTTTTCTGGAGACAGTTGATAGAAACCATGTTTTATTAAGTCATAAAGAGTTATCAAATTAAAAGCATAAATAGCTGGGTAAGACAACGTTACTCCTAGGAGCGTCAAAGGAAGTGATAATAGGATGAGTGCAGGTCGATGTGAGTGAGTGACATGGGAAGACTAAGGACGAGGGGACATGAGCATGTGTTAAAGGCACTAGGGGACAGGACCTGGTGAAAAGTTTGATCTTAGACAAGAGCCTAGACAAAGAAATAATGGGGCAAGATTTCTTTTTCTTTTCTTTTTTTCTTTTTCTTTTTTTACTTTTTGGGTCACACCCCGCAATACACAGGGGTTATTCCTGGCTCACACACTCAGGAATTACTCCTGGTGGTGCTCAGGGGACCATATGGGATGCTGGGAATCGAACCGAGGTCAGCTGCATGCAAGGCAAACGCCCTACCCACTCCAGCCCCTAGCCCCATCTTTCTTCAGGGAGCTGCTTTCTGGTCCCCCTTTGACTTACTCTTCGTCTCTCCTGCTTGTGGGCTCTGTTCCTTCTCAGTTTTGTCCAGGATTTCCAGTGGAGAATCCATGTTTTATTTTATCTGGATCAACTCCTTTTTAGTGGCCTGAATATAATCTTTCAGCTTTCCATCTTTCCAGACTGGGAAGATGCTCTCTGGCCACTCTTGGAATTGAAGTCGCTTTTGCCCCTTTGTGAGGCGTTTGCTGATACATGCTGGCGTTTGGAGGGCTCTGCAGCCTGAGCTGTAGGGCAGGCTGGGGAACACATGTTGGACAACGCACATCCTGCGGTAATGATCCCCATGAAAGTCGGAGTCCCCGTCAAAAGAGGATCCGTCCGTCTGTCTCCACTGCAAGTCGCTTCACACCGGCTTTTCCTCGGTTCCCTTTCGGCTCTGCAGCCAGATCGATCCATGCCTAGACCCTGGCCAGAGACCATCCTGCCACCCTCTCCTGCCTCAGCGTGGTTATTTCTCTCACCAGAAGATTGAACAAAGGCAAAGCCCTTATGAACAGAGCAGCCGACAATTTTGCCATATTGTGAGATCATCACCTCCGCACCTGACTTCTGGACCACCAGAGTATTCAGATTCCCAGTGAATAGGGAGGAGTTCCTGGAGCGGGGGTCTGCCTTGGGAACATTGCTGGCTGTTATCGTGGATGATTCAGTTCCTAGGCTGAAAGAACCCAGCGGGAGGGAGAAGAGATTTGATTCTGAATCTCGGACTGCCAGGATCCATGTGAGAAGTCCACTGCTGCTTGAGGTGGCAACGTTGTTCAACCTCTTAGCCTTTCCCTCCTCACAAAATCAAAACACAATTATCTATGATGAAGTACGTTCCCATAGTGCCAAATTCCAAGGCTGGGAGAAAGTAGAGTGAGAAACGCTCTTGTAGGGACCAAGGATGCGACTCCAGATGCTGAACATATGCCTGGCGTGTGAGAGGGCCTGAGTTCGGGCCCAGACACCACACTCCCAGATACTTCAGTACCTTTGTGTGGGGAGTAGTCTTGCTGACCCCAGTGCCTCCACTGCCTGGGAGGTGATTTGTGACCTTTTTCTCCTGCTGTGCATAACCATACATAAGTACCCACGTATGTGTAGTGTGTACTCCACATGTGTTTGTATAAGATCACTGTCACTGTCCTCCCATTGTTCATTGATTTGCTCGAGCAGGCCCAGTAACGTCTTCATTGTGAGACTTGTTGTTACTGTGTTTGGCATATTGAATACATCATGGGTAGCTTGCCAGGTTTTGCTGTGCGGGCGAGATACTCTCGGTAGCTTGCTGGGCTCTCCAAGAGGGGCGGAGGAATCGAACCCGGGTTGGCCATGTTGGCTGCTTGCAAGGCAAACGCCCTACCCACTGTGCTATTGCTCCAGCCCATTGTTTATATAAACATGTGAAAATAAACACAGTAACACTTGTCACAACGGAGAGAGACGTTACTGGGCCCGCTGGAGCAAATCGATGAACAGGGGGAGGACAGTGCTTAATAAGATAAATTTCTTTTTCTTTTTGAGTCTTGGGGTGCATCTAGCAGCGTGTGGAGCCACTTCTAGGTCAGTGCTGCAGTGTTGCACCTAGTGGTCTTCAGGGGTCATGTGGTGCTGGGGGTTGGAAGCAGGCCTCCAGCATGCCCTCATGCTGCACTATCTCTGCAGCTCTATCAGGATAAGATTCTAGCAGCAGAATGCCTGGGTCAAAAGCAAATTCCTCTGAAGAAAGTTGGCAGGATAGCCTTTCAGCTGGAGTCTCAGGCAATGATATTTAGAGAAGGCCTCTAAGTCCTACCCGCCCTACCTGCTGTTCTATTGCTGCAGCCCCATTTCTCAGTTTATGGATGGAAATGCATGCCTTCTAGGCTCTCCTTTCTCCTTCCCACCTTTACCCTCATTTAGTAGAAGAAGGAGAGATGCAATTAAGTGCAACCTAAATGAATCCAAGATGTTGACAAATGCATATTTCAACACTTAAGCTTCCTTGCCTTATAGAGGCATTGCATCCCAATAAATCCATCATGGATTTATTGAAACAAATCTATGTTGAAAATGCATTGAATAGAGGCTGGCAATATAGTATCGTGGGCTGGGTGCTTGCCTTGCATGCAGCTGACCAGGGTTCAATCTCCTGGATTTCTTATGGTCCCCTGGATCCTATTAGGGGTGATTCTGGAGCACAGAACATGGAGTGATCCCTGAGCACCACCGGGTGTAGTGCCATCACCCACACAAAAAATCAAACAAACAAATGAAAAACTGCACTGAATTAAGGCTGGAGCAATAGTATAAAGGGTAGGGCACTTGCCTTGTATGCAGTTGACCTGGGCTCAATCCCTGACATCCCATATGGTTCCCCTAGCACTGCCAGTAGTAATTCCTGAGTGACTGCATTGTGCCACACAGGATTGACCCCTAAGCATAGTAGGGTGTGGCCCCAAATGAAACCACAGCAAAACAAGCTCTGAGTACACTCAATCTACCTAGAATATGTTCAGACCTTTACATTAACATACAGTTGGGCAGCTCCTCTCACACAGTCTTTTTGATTTTAATCTTTGGGTTTTTACACACACACAGAGGATCAAGATTCCGGTATACAAAGCATGTACTCCAGCCCATTGAGAAAATCTTACTGGCCCAAGAAAGAATTTGGATTTTGTTTTGTATTAAGCAACTCCCTGCTCGGTGTGGTGTCTGCAGACTTTTCCAACAGTGCTCAGGGGACAGGTTGTGCCAGAGATGGAACTGAGGGTTCTCATATGCAAAGCAGGGGCTCCATTCCTGACCCTGCAAAGCTTACTTTATATTAAAGTGTTGGTGGTGGGGCTGGAGCAATAGCACAGCGGGTAGGGCGTTTGCCTTGCATGAGGCTGACCTGGGTTTGATTCCCAGCATCCCATATGGTCCCCCGAGCACCGCCAAGAGTGATTCCTGAGTGCAAAGCCAGGAGTAACCCCTGA
>JAOXYA010497802.1:0-14796 GCA_028565675.1 Sorex palustris | reverse complement strand
TGAGATCGAGCTACTGCGCATGCGCAGAGTAGACAGGGTTTGCCTAAAACTATGTATTTTTGTCTGTGACAGACCGGATAGTAAATGTTTTAGTCCTTGTCAGGCACTCAACTCAAATTACTCAACTCTGCCGACTATATTTTTATTTTTGGTTTGTTTGTTTGTTTGTTTGTCTTTGGTCCACACCCAGCAATGTCCAGGGGTCACTCCTAACTCTGCACTTAGAAATCACTCCTGGCAGTACTCAGGGGACCATATGGGATACCAGGGATCAAATCTGGGTAAGCTACATGCAAGGCAAGCAAAGCACCCTGCCTGCTGTACTATCGTTCTGGCCTCAACACAACTCTACCAATTGTAATACGGAAACAGTCACAGCCAATACAAAAACAAATTAGCATAGCTCTGTGCTAATAAAACTGTATTTGTGAAAATAAACAACAGCCTGGATTTGGCCCGTTTGGCTCAGGGGCCATTGTCTGCCGATCTGTGGAGTCCAGACTTGAGCTTCTGGATGGAGCCAGGGCTGATGATGATGAGGTAGGAACTTGCAGACCTGAAGCTGACAGTACCACTAAGCTTACTACTTTGGTTTGTCTTGTAGTAAGAAGTCTTTTATTTATTTTTCTTTTCCTTCTTTTTGATTTTGGGCCACACTCAGCCGTGTTCAGGGTTTAGTCCTAGCTCTGTGCTCAGGGGTCTCTCCTGGTGGTGCTCCGGGGACAGTATGCCAGGGTCATATGAACCAGGGTCAGTCATGCGCAGATTGGCACCTTACCTGCTGCTGTCCTATCTCTCCAGCCACTGTAGTAAGAAGTTCTTGATCAAAAAAGTCATGTATTGATATACATTGTGATGCAAACTGCTTATTCCCATGGACCAGTCATAGTTTGTATCCTGATGCTGATTCGTTGAGCAGCATTACTAGAAACTTCCTTTGAGAGCATCAAAACTTGCCAGGTCTGCACCCCATCAACTGGGGAGCCTGATGACAGAGGCTCAGCTGAACAGATTTGAGTTAGCTTTGAATAGGTGCCAGAACTGAGGCTCGGTTCCGAATCTAATGTCGAGCTAGCCATTGGGATCAGCAGACAAGCACGTGGCCAGGCCATCTTACCATGAACCAGAGGGACGGGTACTGTGCTGAGCTTCTGCTGAGAGGGCCACATAAGAGTGTCAGACCAAGGTTTCAGGTCACTCAGGAGGGAGAGAACCATCTTCCCTTTGGAAACTAGGAACTGTGCATAAGTACTCCCTGGTCTGAGTGGGAACTTGAGCAGCTGAGAAGGTGGGGTAATCCTGGCAGAAGTGAGGCTGGTACTGGGTAGTTCTGGGCATTTTCAGGAAATAGTGTGTGATCCCCTGTGGGGATTGTGTGCACATGTGTTTGTACACCATGGATATACATATAGGTGAATGGCTTGTCCCCTTAGTAATGTCGGTGCCTATCTGTGTTTTTGTTCATTGTGTGTATGCAACCACATTTGTATGGGTGGGTGTATGTGTGTATTCATATTTATGTAAAACACATGTATTTGCATACGTGTTTATGCAGCATGCTAGTGTGCCTAAAGATATAGAGAGACATGGTTCTGAGTGTGTTAATGTATGTGCTTGTATGCACATGTGTCTTTGCAGGTGGGTGTGTAAAATGTATTTGCATGTATATGTATACATGCTTCGTTTAGGCACTCCTGTACATGCTTAGTTTGTGTTCACACAGGTATACCTACCAGTGTGGTTGTATGCCTTGCAGAACACTCACCGCTCTTTGTGTGCTGATGCACATAGAAGCTGGTGCATGCCTGAGCTCATGTCTATGTACCATGCAAGTGTCCTTGTGTGTACACCTGCGGCTATAATGTGCATTTACACACCGACGTGGCCATGTTCATCCATACCTGTACCCTTGCAGGTATATTCATATGTGCTTGCTATGCATACATGTATCTATGACCTGGCATATGCCACTGTGCCCAATCATGCTTGCACACACATGTGCATACATGTGTTTTACGTGTCTATGTGCAGCAATGAAGATGTGTCTGTGCATGCACATGTGTTTGTGTCCTGAATACATGCCTATATCTTTGTGCTTGTGCACACACATGAATGGGTATGTGTGTGTGTGTGTGTGCGTGTGTGTGTGTGTGCACAGCATAGGGAGGTGCAGCTGGGAGGCAGATGGCGAGGACTGAAGCTGGGAGCTTCTTTGGGGATAGAGGCTGGGCCGCGGCCTAAGTCTTGCCCCTCAGCGGGCTCCTGGCTCCTAACCCTCTTGACTTTTCCCCCTCTGGATAGGGGTGTGGGTATGGGTGTAGAGGGTGCGGCCTGGTGAGAGGCCCCGGGGCTGCGAGGGTATGTCCTTGGTGAATTTTGCACATGGTGATGAGTGGAGTTGTTGGATCGTGAGGGCTGTGTGTGTGTGTGTGTATGTGTGGTGGTAGTGGTGGTGGGGGGCGGGGATCCAGGCTGGCTGGGGCTGGGGCTTCCCCGGCTGGAGTCAGGCTGAGCTTACTGAGTCTCTGTGCTCCTGTTTGCAGCCCCCTGAGGACCTACCCGAGGAGGCAGACGTGGCAGCAGCTGAGCCGAGCCCTGAGGGTGAGTGGCGGGTGCCCGCACCTGCAGATTCCTTCGAGGACCAAGGCACTGACCCGGGGTTGACAGGCCGGCTCTGCAGATGAGAATGGAAACTCAGCCGTGAGGAATCTGACCTTTGCGGGGGGGCTTCTCATCTGAGCGAATTGGACCTTCTGACACCCTTGGGGAGGGTCCCCTCTCCCCTACTCCGACTCGCCCTCCCCAGAAACAGCCCTCGCTGAGGCTTCGGATCTAGTCTAGGGGGTTCTTTTCCAGAAACGCAGGCACCCTGCACTCTGCTGGCCACATCCCTGCAGGCCCCAGTTGCAGTGGGCTCAGACGTGAACAGGTACAGCACCTCAGTACCCTGGGCCCTCCTTGCAGCCAGACCACAACCCAACTGGGGCTCCTCCCAGGTGGGGGTGAGGCTGACACTGTGCTTGGTCTTAGTCACCCCCTGAAAAAGGCTCAGGATCTGCAGAACAAGAGAAAGGAGGTGGGGGCTAGTGAGAAGCAGGATGTTGGGGCTCGAGTTCCCCAGGGAAGCCACGAATCCAGGCGGGACACGGAATCTCCCCGGTGCCAGACAGCCCAGTGAGATTGCCACAGTTCACAGACTGTCCAGGCCTCTGCCATGCAAACCTCAGCCCTTCTGGAGCACAGACATGCACCCTCTGCGAGATGGGCCCCGTGTAAGGCCAGGGGGCGCAGGGAGAGAGTGAGGGGCTCGAGGCTCCCTGCCAGCCCCGGGGGTAGAGGAGGCGGGGGTGGCCCACAGAGCCTGGCCAGGCCAAGAGTCCATTTTCCAGGAAGGGACATGGCTCAGGAGGGGGCTTGATGAGGGCTCACAGGAGGTCCAAGCTCTTCAGGGTGTTGACCAAGGGCCCACAGGGAGGGTCGGCCAGTGTCTGTCTGTCCCTTGGCAGCCCCAGTGGCCGGATACTGAGCTGGCTCGGGAAAAGCATGGAGAAGGTGGTTCCGCAGCCCCTGCGCCTGGGGGGGCCCGCCGGGAGCCCTGAGACTGGCGCTGAGGACCTAGATCAGGTAAGGCTGTGCTCTGCGTCCAGGTGGCTAGCCCTGGAAGAGCATTTGTGTGTCTGTCCATGTCTGTGTGTCTGCCCATGTCTGTGTCTGTCCATGTCTGTGTGTCTGTCCACATCTGTTTCTCTGTCCATGTATGTGTTTGTCCACGCCTGTGTCTGTCCAGTGTGTCTGTCCACGTCTGTGTGTCTGTCCACGTCTGTGTCTCTATCTATGTCTGTGTCTGTCCACGTCTGTCTCTGTCCATGTCTGTGTCTGTCCACGTCTGTGTCTGTCCGCATCTGTGTCTCTGTCCATGTCTGTGTCTGTTTATATCTGTGTCTGTCCACGTCTGTACGTCTGTCCACGTCTGTGCATCTGTCCACGTCTGTGTGTCTGTCCATGTCTGTGTCTCTGTCCATGTTTCTGTCCATATCTGTGTCTGTCCACATTTGTGTCTCTGTCCACGTCTGTGTGTCTGTCCCCGCAGGCAGGAGCACAGGTCCCAGGACACTGCGGCTCTGCGTGCTCAGGTGAGGCTCCTGGGGGACAGAGTGGGGAAGGAGCGGCTGTGGGCTGGGGCTACCCAGGGGGAGCCCCCTTGCCCAGAGCTTCTCATTCAAGGTCCTGCTTTGATCCTGGGCTTGAGTTGGGCCCCCGGGGGTTCTGCGCAGGTCCCGCGGCTGACACCTGTCTCTTTGCTCTGACCCTGTAGAACAGGCTGATGGGCCCAGTGCCACCCTAAGGGCCCAGGACACTGGGTAAGCTTCTGTCCCCGAGGACTGGCTCTTGGGAACTGTAGTGTGTGTGTGTGGAGTGGGGGGGAACAGTGTGAACAGCATTCAGGGTTCTGGGCTCAGGGCTTTGGTCTGGGCTGTCAGAGGAGGCTCAGCACAGAGGGGCACCTGGGGCAGCGAGGGCATCACAGTCTGCATTCACTTGACGCCACCACTCACCCCTGTTGTATTTGCCCTGGGAGGCTGCCCGGGTCAGGGTCCCCAGGGCCCCTCAGTTGACTCGTGGAAGCAAAATGATGTAGGATGACAAGCCCACAGGAGAATCAGCTTTCTTCTGGCTTTCTTCAGCTTTGTTATGTTGGGAGGGGAGACCCGAGCACAAGGGGAAAGAGTGGATGGAGGGTGGATGGATCTGACCCCAACATTTGCCCCAGAGTCAGTTACGTGATTCATGAGGTGCCATGCAAAATGAAAGGCAGCACTCATGAAAAACAATGAAGACCGTGAGGCCGTTGAGACAAGCCTTAAAGTGAAGACTCTGTTCTATGTGTGGGACACTGAGTGACACTCTGGGGACAGGTCCATCTCTCCCTCCACGGAAGTCCCTGGTGTGCAGAGACCCTCCGCCCCACACCCTGCCCAGGTGCCAAGGTTGGACCTCTTGTTCCAGAGCCTGGTGCAGGCTTGATCAGAATCTGAGCTTGACCGAAACCCCACTACCACCGGGGCCCTTTGAGGGGACCCCCTGAGAGAGGAAGCCTAGGGTGTAAGGGGCTGGTGGGGCCTGAGACCCCCTGCATGCCGTGAGGCCTCTCCACTGACTCCTCGTGGCTGTGCAGGCCCTGGCTGCTTCGCTGGTTTGAGCAGAGTCTGGAGAAGGTGCTGCCTCAGCCCCCACCCACCTGTGAGGTGAGCCGAGAGGAAGGGGAGCTGGTAACCCCGGCAGGCTTTGGGGAGCCCCAAGAAGAGTCTGCCTTCCCGTAGACTGTTCCTACTTTCGGATCCCCAGGCTCTGGAGCGGGTGTGATGGGGAGGAGTGACAGTGGGGAAGGGAACTCCCGGGCAGGCTTTGCTTGCAACCCTACTCTCTGCTCCTCAGAGCTACAGTGAAAAGCCCTCAGGTACCAACCCCAAGGACAACGGCGATGCAGGTACAGGAACGCGCCATGGGCGGGGCTACAGAGGGAATGGGCGGAGCCACAGCTACTTGGGGTGGGGCTACAGCTGTTTGGGCGGGGCTACAGTTGTTTGGGGCGGGGCCACAGCTTTTGGGGTGGGGCTACAGGGGGTGTGGGCGGGGCTACAGCAGGACTGGGGCATCCTAGCGAGAACCATCACCTGTGCTTCCTAGGTTTGCAGGGAGAGGCAGGTGTGGGGGAACTGAAACCCCCTGAGGGGAGAAACAGTGGCCCAGGACATGCCTGGCTGGTCTGGGCCACCTGCTTTCCCTCCCTGGGCCTCCGTTTCTGGGTTAGGGTGGTCTCAAGGTGTCCCTATTTCGTAGTGTGGCACCTTGAATTTGGTCCCCTGTGCTCTCAGGGGGTCACAGAGTCTCATTTGCTCTCCCCACTTCCTAGATCTCCCAGGACCCCCTTTGGAAATAGACTCAACTCCGCAGGTTCCAGAGAGTCCCTCTTTGCCCAGTCCCAGCCCCCCAGAACCAGAGGAAGAGCCCATCCCTGAGGTGCAGCTGGGACCCCAGACCAACTCCCTGCCACCCCCTGAGGACAGGGTCAGGTGAGTCCTCTATGTGTACCTCCCGAGGGAGCAGGGCGAGTGCTCTGCCCTAGCAGGGGTGGGGACTATATGCCTGGAGTTACATAAGGTCCATGGTGAAGGATGGAACAGATCCCTGTGTACCTGGCTGTGGCCGGCTGCCTGCATTGTACAGCTCATGCATGACGTTACAGATATCCAAATGGTCTTGGCAGAAAAAGGGTCCATTCCTGCACCTATCCCACACTCAGGGTCAGGCCTTGAAGAACAAAAGTAACACGTATTTGGGGAGATAACACAGAGGGGGTTCCCAGAGGCTGCACAGGTGCAGCTGCTGGGGGCCGTTTCTCCTCTCCTGCACTGCTCCTCATCCCCGTTCTGCTCCCACAACGGCCACCTCTGAAGTGCTTCTGTCCACTGCTGTCTGCTTCCTCCTGTCTCACAGCCGTACCAGCTTGTGCCTTACAGACGAGCATTTAGCTTTGTTCCACTTCTTGTTTTTTGTTTTGTTTTGTTTGGGAGCTGGACCCTGTGGTGTTCAGGGGCCAGATCCTGGCTTAGGGCTGGGGTGGTACCAGCAGTGCTCAGGCATCCATGTGGGGCCAGGGACCAAAGCTGGGTTCCCACCCATGCTTTGCCGTCACCTCCTTCCCCAGCCCATCACTCCTCTGCCCAGGCATCCTGAGCTCACAAGCAAGAGAGTCTGCAGGAGAGGCCAAAGGAGTTGGGGCCAAAAGATGCATGTCTATAAAAACGGTTGCGAGGGGCTGTCACGCTCCATTCTGCAGTGTTGTGTGCATGCATGTGCATGGTGTGTATGTATATGTGCAATATGTATGCATGTATGTATGTGGGTGGCATTGCATGGGGTGTATGCATATGTGTAGTATGTAGTAAGTATATATGTGGGTGGCATGTGCACAGTATGTATATGTGTAGTGTGTAGGCATGTATGTGGATGGCATGTACATGGTGTGTGTAGTATGTTGGCATGTATGTGGATGGCATGTATATGGTGTGTGTATATGTATAATGTGTATACATGCATGTGGTTTTCATGTACATGTGGCATGTATGCATGTTTGGGGTATATACATGAATGTGAAATATGTCTGTATGTACAACATACATGTGTACATGTGCACACACGTGCATGTATGTGTGCATGTATGTATGTATATGTGTACATTCACTAAAACGCAGGTTCAGGGGTCTAAGCCACAGTCAGGGGCTTGCTGAAGGAGATTGGGAGGGTCTAGTGGTCTGCGGGCTGACCCCAGGGCTCTGGTCTGTCTGCTGGGCAGACTTGCTGAAAACCTGACTGGGGAGCTCCCTGGCCTCAGTTTCCCCACAAGCTTTCTCTCCTCCCCGCAGGCTGGTGGCGTGGTTCTTGCACAGGCTGGAGAAGGTCCTGCCACAGCCAGTGTCCTACGGGAAGGCTGAGGAGCAGGTCAGCGCCGGAGTCCGGGAGCCGGGTCAGGGTCGGGTAGAAGTGGCCTGGAAGCCGGCAAAGGGGGCTAGAAGCAGGGGTGCCTGGAAGAAAGAAGGGAAGCTGCAATGGTGGGGGGACAGGACGTCTGAGATGAGGCTCAGTCTGAGCGAAGGGCTGAGGGGGAGCTGAGAAGGGAGGAGGGCCAAGGGTGAGGGGAGCACTCTGGCCCACGAGGCTGGAGGCTGAAGGCTGTGCATCACCTCCCCACTCCCTCCCCCACAGGAGCCTGATGCCACGGTGACTTGTGAGGTGCAGAGCAGTAAGTGACGTGTCTGTGGAGTCTTGTATATGCCTGGATGGGGTGCTGGGGATGTCCCTGATCACCTGGGGGCACTGCTCCAAGCTGAGAGGCCCTGACCCTAGGACCCCTGGCCTGGTCCACCTGGCCAGTTCCCTAGAGCCAGCCTAGTCTTGAGTTTGGAGGCCTCTCCTGGGTGTGGGGGGGCCTTCCCTGCCCCTAACACAGTGACAGCAGATCTTGGAGGGTCCCCTTCTTGCCGGGGCCACTCGGGGGAGCTGCCCACAGTTCCTAGCAACTGCCCCATGGGGGCTTGGCTAGGTGGGGCTGAGGAGGGGCTCTGAACCTCGGAGACTCCAGCTCCCTGAATGGGGAGGGCACCGCTGCCTGAGCTGGGGTGAGCTGCCTCCTTTCAACGCTGCACCAGGATGGAGTCAGGCTGGCTGGGGAGGGGTCTGGGCACCAGAACCTACTTCCCCTGAATTTCACAGCCTCTGGAGACGGGCGGGCAGGGCATCCATTCATTCCTTCATTTGCTCTCATTCTCTCACTCGCTCAATCATACGCTCCTGCACTCATTCCTTCACACATTCATTCATTTCATTTGTGAATGAATACTTGTGTTTATTCATTCAGTTGCTCATTCACCCATTTGTTCATTCATTCATTCATTCATTCATGTGTTCACTTGCTCTTTCACTAATCCATTCCCTCCCTCCCTCCCTCCTGTTCTCCAGTTCATTGTGAGTGAGAGGGCGGCCGTGAGGTGCCAGGTCTTCTGCCCCCAAGAGTGAGGCAGAGAGGGAGGAGGCTGGGACAGTGGTTTCACACACTCCAATACGGGTCCTTGCACCATCAACTTGGGGGGCCCGTGGCAACAGCAGCTGCAACTTCTCCAGTATTCCAAGGCTGCCGAGGGGCTTCCCGAGGGCCCTGAGCCTGGGGGGCAGCCACCGTGGCCGGGGATGTGAAAGGGTGGGGACCTCAGGAGGGGCCTCCCAGCAGGCCTCGCTCAGGCCAGCGGAGCTCATGGCCAGCCTGGAGCAGGCAGGGCGGGAGCGCCGGGGCTGCTGTACCCAATGGGGCAGGCAAGGGCCACATGCCCAGGGTCAGCTTTGGTAATGGCGGGGAGGGTGACTTGGCAGGTCTCTGAAGGGGTGCCCTGCTGGGAGGCTGAGAGCTCTGAGGCCCAGCACCCCGTCCTGTTCTCCGGCCTCGAGGAGGGAGTGCTTCCCCGACTGCCTGAGACAGAGGTGCTCCATGGGCCCAGAGCACAAGTCATGGGGGGCACCAGCAAGGGGCCCAGCACTGGAGGGCATCATTCCCTTGGGCTGCCTTGATGGCCCCATGGACAGTAGGAGCCGCCTTGCTCACAGTCCCGAGGCCACAGTCCAAGGGGTCAGGGTGTTCCTGCAGGCCACCAGCGAGTCCCAAGTCTCAGAGCTGCGGGCGACCTCCAATGTCCCAGGTCCCCTCCATCCCGGCATTGCCCATCATCAAAACTGGGACCCCTCAATCCAAGATGATCTCTTTTGGAGATCCGGCTTGGACCCACATTCTGGGGAGGTCACGTCCACAGGCCATTCGGGTTGGACTCGACCGGATGTTGTCCAGAGTCTCTGTCCCTGCCCTTCCCACTTGTCCCCAGCTGCCACCAGGCCACTCTCGCTCATTCTCTCTGCCGTCTACCCAACCACCCCCCAGTCCTGTCTTCCCCTCTGTTTCAGGAGTGGTGGCAGCAGGGGGCCTTTGAAACAAGGGAGAAAGGAGCCTGGGAGAGCACAGGTGGACAGATGGACCGACGGACCGACGGACAGATGGAAGGGTGTCCTGACAGACGCCAGGAAGGGTGCCCTGGAGAGAAGAGCCGTAGGGGGAGAGGCAGCAGTCAGCCTCCTCTCCTCCTTGGTGAACAGCATCCCTGCCCTCCCTGGTCAGCTGAGGGCAGGCGCCCCAGGAATCACCCCCCCCCCCGGGCTGGGAGAGCCATGCAGGAGCTCCGAGTGGGCACCCATGACCTCAGCATCTCACCCACAGTTTTCCCCGGAAGAAATTCTCCAGCGACTTGACCACATCCTGCCCTTTGATGGAGGGGGAAGGACTCAGGCATGGCCACATGCACTTTCTCGGACATTAAACTGCTTCCCGAGCCCCTCCAGCGTGTGGCTGATGCTGTTCTCACTTCCCGGCAGGCGGCACTGAATGGGGAGGCGTGGAAGGAGGCTGGGGTGGGAGGGGGTGAATGCAGCGTGGCCTAGGGTACTGGGGGAGCAGGAGAGAGGACTTAGTCAGGGTCGTGAGCAGGAAGCCCTGAGTCCCAGTCACCCCAGGAATGCCTGTGTTTGGGGTGAGGAGTGATGTTAAAAAAAATAGAACCGGGGGGTCAGAGTGATCATACAGTGGGTAGGGTGTATACCTTGCATGTGGCTGACCTGGGTTCGATCCCTGGCATCCTATATGGTCCCCCCGAGCACCGCCAGGAGTAATTCCTGAGTGCAGAGCAAGGAGGAGGCCCTGAGCATCGCCAGGTATGGCCCCAAACCAAACCAAAACAAAACAAAAATAGAATTGGGGTTGGAGCGGAGGGATAGCACAGTGGGTAGGGTGCTCGCCTAATACATAGCTGATCCAGGTTGGATTCCCAGCACCGCATTTGGTCCCCCCAGCCTAGACAGGAGTGATTTCTGATTGCAGGGCCAGGTTGGCCCCCAAACACACACACACACACACACACACACACACACACACACACGAACCAGGGAGAGGACTCAAAGGGCCGCATACAGGCTCTGCATTTGGAGGCCCAGATTCCATCCCTGGCACCACATCCAGGGGTGTCCTGGATACAGACCTGACAGTAGCCAGCACTGCTGGGTGTGTCCCGGAAGATGTGGTTAAGGATGTGGTTCAGTGGTGGAGCACTTGCCTGACATGTATGAGGCCCTGGGTTCAATTTATGGTACTGCACACACACCTACACACACACACACACACACACACACACACATGCGTACACATACACACACACAATTAGTTGCAAACATTAAACACCAGGCAGCTTCATGTAGAAAATATCTGGCTCCTCTTGGGACCCCCCCGCATTGAGCTGTCACACACGCTATGTTACACCAGCCTGGACCATGTACACTAGCTCCCGGCTGGGGGAAGCACCCCGAGGTCAGTTCAAATGCTTAGGGAAGGAGGGTACCCATGGGGGAGGAGGGGAGCAGAGCCTGGAGGTAAGAGAATTGGGGTGTCATGGGGTCAAGGTGGGCAGCCCTCCTGAGTTCTGGATGCACCAGGCAGATCTAGAGAAGCCGGGGCCTGATTTTCGGGGACTAGGCCACAGGCACCAGGAGTCCTTGAAAGGGGCTGTGACTTCCCTAAAAGTTAAGCCTCTGCTGAAGGCAGGCAGGTGATGGAAGCAGGATTCTGTTGGGGGCCACACCCAGCAGTGCTCAGGGCTTACTCCTAGCTCTGTGCTCAGTGATCACTCCGGGCAGTGCTCAAGGGACTCAATGTAATACCAGGAATTGAACCAGGGATGGTGCTGTGTACAAGGCAAGTGCCTGACCTGCTGTACTATCTCCAGCCCCTGGAACCAGGACTTCTGAGCACATCTGAAACCCCGGGGCTTTGGGTCTGCCAAAGAAGGTGGAGGTTGGGGTCAGGGCTGTGTCTGGCCTGTAGTCGAGGCACAGCCTCAAGCCCAGGGCCTCTGGTTTCCCATCTGCTGGTCCAGGAAGATGGATCTCCTTCCCTAGGTGGGCACTGACCTGCCAAAGCCAGGCTGAGAGAGGATGTGGCCCAGGGGTGCAGTGTCGCATGCACTGAGAGCCCCAGCCCTTCAGTAGCCATGATGCCAGGGCTGGGCTGGGCCTGCAGTCAGGGGGGTGGACACAGTCCTGATCTGCAGCGAGGGGCTGGGACCATGGCTCCTGGTATCCTTCCCTGAACTCCATCCTCTTCTCAGAGTTCTGAAATGAGAACAGGGGGTGGGAGCAACGGTACAGCAGGAAGGGCGCTTGCACATGACTGCACTGGGTTCGATTCCCGGAATCCTATATGGTCTCCTGAGCACCACCAGGAGTGATTCCTGAGTGCAGAGCCAGGAGGAATCCCTGAGCATCCCTGGATGTGGCCCAAAAACTGAATAATAATAATAATAAGAAGAAGAAGAAGGCAAAGGAAGTGTGGGGCTGGAGTTACAGTATATCGGGTCCGGTGTTTGATCCCCAGCTTCCCATATGGTCCCCCAAGCATCACTGGGAGTAGTTCCTGAGCATTGCTGGGTGTGACCCCCAAAACAAAAACAAAAACAAAATAAATAAAATGCTAACAGGACCCTGGACATGGCCCACGCCTGGCCCAGAGAGGAAAGGAGGGAACGTCGGTGGAGTTTCCAGACACAGCACCCAGGAAGGACAGTGGTACAGGGAGACTGAGGACAGAGGCACAGACAGTGTCTATGGTTCTGGACGCTGAGCACTGAGACCCCAGTTTATTCTCCTGGTGTGGGGAGCACTCACAGGCACCTTCATCGTCTAGTTCAGGAGTCAGGAGGCCTGGCCTGGCCCGCAGCACCCTGCAAGGACCTGGACAAGTCCCTCAGCCTCTCGGAGCCCCTCTGGTCTGTAACATGGCCTGGGGAGAGGCTGAGTCTCACCCTGTGTTGCTGGGAATGTCTCTGCGCTCATGGGCCTGGGGTGGTCCTATCCCCTGCAGGTTCCCCATAATGGCAGGCCCTGGCCCGTGTAGATGTGGCCATAGCCAGACAGCGGTCCAGATTGGCACACAAGGTCTGTCCCACCTTTGGGCTAGGGGCCACAGTGCGGGAGCCTCCCTGGCCACTCCAGCGGTGCTTGTCGGGCTCAGGATGGGGTGAGGGCTGGAGGGCTGCACCCGGAGGCATCTGGAGGGTTAGTCAGCCCCCTGCCCCCATGAATTGGGGTCGCCCGTCCTGGCAGCCCCCGGCAGCAGGAGGAGGAGAGAGGCGCCTTGGAATGCAGAGCGCGTGTGCCCTGCAGGAAAGAAGGTGCAGGCCTGTGTGTCAGTTTGTTCCCCTGTAGAACGGGAGTGAAATGGAAGAGGGAAGATAAAATGGGAGTGAGTACTGTTCCGGCATACCCAGCATGGAGAAAATCTCCTCTTGTCTGTTTGCCGTTGACATTAGCTGCATGACGAGCCTCACTGTTCCCACTCTGACAACCTGGCTCCCCTCCATGGTGTTTTCATTGTCAGGGACAAGTGGCCACAGAGAAACATTGAAAAAGACTAAGTCCCATCTGATGGTGAGGCCATGACTGTCTGATGGTGGGGGCATGACTGTCTGATGGTGGGGGCACTCCTGTCTGGTGTGGGGGGGATTCCTGTCTGATGGTGGGAGTATTGCTGTCTGATGATGGGGGCACTCCTGTCTGATGGTGGCGGCACTCCTATTTGATGGTGGGGGTATTCCTGTCTGATGGTGGGGACACTCCTATCTTATGGTGGGGCTATGACTGTCTGATGGTGGTGGCACTCCTGTCTGATGGTAGGGGTGTTCCTGTCTGATGGTGGAGGCACTCCGATCTGATGCTGGGGTTTTCCTGTTTGGTGGTAGAGCCATGACTGTCCATTCCTGTCTGATGGTGGGTGCACTCTTATCAGATGTCTGCCTGATGGTGGGGCTTTCCTCTCTGCTGTTGGGACACTTCCATTAGCACATGACTTTCCTCTGGGGATGGAAATTTTGGATCCTGAGGGAGAGAAACTTCCAGAATACAGGCCTGAGGGATACTGTCAACAGGGCTTGGCGAGCTTTGCATACCTGAACCCACAGCAGCCAGCCTGCACGTGGGAGTGTCCAGGAGGACTGGGTTTGGGTCTTTGCTGTCATGTCCTGAAGGCGGCCCAGAGGTTTGGGCAAGAAACTAGTCTCTCTGTCACGGAGAAAGAGGTGCTGCTCAGGGGCTGTGGGACTCGGTGACACTAGCTGCTCCCCCCCCCCCCGCCGTGTCTGTCCCCACAGTCAGCATCCCCCCTGGAGGGCCTGGCCAGGCTGAGCCTCCCGGGGATGGCCCGGGGCACCAGGATGGCGGTGGTCGCCTGCACGGCTCAGTGGAGGCACCGGCTTCTGAAGAGGAGGACGAGGATGTGGAGGAGATGCCCAGGTAGGAGCCGAGAAGGCCTTGGGAAGAGAGCAGACGCATGGAGCTATACCCCCAAAGTACCACAGGGCATAGTGGGGACCCAGCCTGCACCACGCTCCCCCAGACACCCACTCCTCCCTTGGGGGGGAGAGGACACAGTGCTGTTCCATATCTCCCAGGCGTGGAAAAGCATGGATTCCCACCTTCCTTTATTTCTTTTTGGGCCATGCCTGGTGGTACTCACCCCTGACTCAGTGCTCAGAGGACCGTGTGGTGCCAGGGATCAAAGCTGGGGCTCCTGTGTGCAAAGCCACCTCCCTAGACCTCCAAGCCACTTTTATTTTTCACACAGAAGAGAGCATGGCACATACGCTTGTCTATCTACACCTTCCTATTGTTCCTATATATAATTTTTTTAAATTTTATTTAATTAATTAATTTATTTTGCTTTTTGGGTCATACCTGGCAACACACAGGGGTTACTGCTGGCTCATGCACTCAGGAGTTACTCCTGGCAGTAGCTGAACCCGAGTGCTCAGAGGGCCATATGGGATGCTGGGAATTGAACCCAAGTCGGCCACGTGCAAGGCAAGCACCCTACCCTCTGAGCTATCACTCCAGCCCCCTATATAAATAATTTTTAAAGTAGTTTTTAAAAAACACCTTTACCTGTACATCTACACAATGGAGTACTATGTAGCAGTTAGAAAAATGAAGTCATGAAATTTATATACAAGTGGTACTACATGGAAAATATTATGCTAAGCGAAATGAATCAGAGAGAGACAGACATAGAAAGATTGCGTTCATCTGGGTAACATAAAGTAACAAAATAAGAGACTAACACCCAAGAACAGCTGTGATAAATACCAGGTTGTTCAC
>JAOXYA010497784.1:0-14798 GCA_028565675.1 Sorex palustris | reverse complement strand
GGCTCTACCGTGTGGGCGAGATACTCTCGGTAGCTTGCCGGGCTCTCCGAGAGGGGCGGAGGAATCGAACTCGGGTCAGACATATTGGCTGCTTGCAAGGCAAACCACCCTGTCGCTGTGCTATCGCTTCAGCCCAGCTACAGATCCTCAGTTCATTTTAATGAGTCTATGACACTGCAGGTGGTTTGGAACACTTAATGCCTGAAATAGCAACTAAGAAAGTCATAGTGGGCATGGAAATAACTTAACTGAGGGCCCAGAGTGATAAGACAACAACAAGTAGGACACTTGCCTTGAAGGCAAGAGTCTGGTTGGATCCTGGCATCCCATATGGTCTCCAGAGCACTGACAGGACTGATTCCTGAGCACAGAGCCAGTAGCAAGCCCTGAGCATCTCCAGGTGTCGCCCCCCAAAGCAAACAAATGAACAAACTTGTGCCCACCCCCCCACCAACAAACATGGGCCCCCTCTCGGCATATCTGAGGCTCTGCTTCCTGATAACTAGTTCCCAGTCTCTGACCATGGTGCCCTGAGTTTATCCCACCTCAGGTCTTCCAGAAATGATGGAGGATGGGTCTCTGTGAGATTCAGGTTCCCTGGGGACCATGCCCTTCAGACTTCAGCAGATACCCCGAGTAAAGAGGTGGAGCGTTGAACCCTGCACCCGCAGCTGGACTCCCTCGGGGTTGTCATGGGGCAGAGCTCGGCCTTGTGGGTCCCTTCTGGTCACCCTCGAGCTCCACACCCTGACTCCTGGAGGAGCTGGGCTCTTCCGCCACACTCCTGAAGCCCCTCCCCACACTGCGCTCCTGCTCTCTGCAGGCAGTTCCCTCCAGGTGAAAGTGAGGTGAGGTCACATCCCGTTGGCGCCTTTTAGGACCCCAGGGGTTCCAGGCGAACAGAGGCAAGTTGCGGGGACTCACTGTCCTGCCTTATGCTTCACCTTGACTCGGGCAGGGCTGCTCCTGACCCCAACACCTCAGCCTGCACCCCTGCAACCCAGGCTCTGAATCCATGAGTTCAGAGGAGGTGGGAAAAGCGATTCTGAAACCCCAGAGGCACACCTGGGGTCCTTGGGGAAGCAGCTGGGCTCAGTATCTCTGGGGGGACAGGTGCCCGTCGCCTTCTCACACAGGAGACTCCCCTCCGACCCTCACGGAGAGGGCTGAGTCCCTGGAGAAGGGGCTGAAGTTGCTGCTGCAGAACAGAAGATCAGACAACAAACTATGCTGTTTCCAGGGGGTCTCCTTAGCAGGGAACACAGACTTTGGGCACATTGTGTTCGAAGATCTGAACAATGAGCAGTGTGACATCGCTCAGCCTGACCTCCTCTAGTCCCATCCATGTTCCAGAAAATGTCACGAGTTTCTTCTTTGGTAGGGCTGCAAAATAAACACCATACTTCTTCAGGTGTGACGGTGCAATTATGAATATTATTAATGTTGTATATCAAAGTATCTCAACAAAAATGGCATAGTTTCTAAGTATTCCAATATTGTGCTTAATTGTATTGGATCAGCATTAGAATCACAGATCTAAAAGCTGCCAGGCTCAAATCGTAGAACTGCCAGAATCACATTCTGTGCACATGGCACCCAAGCGTTTGAACTTGTGGCCCTGCGCCTGCGGGTAGCAAGGCAGGCTCTTTGTGCCACTGCTGCTATCTGCACCCTCACTGCACTCTTCATGGGGACTTCAACGCAAAGTGTTAATAATAACGCAACTTGTATTTTCCTTTGTTGGCCCCAGCGTGAGGTGAATTACAGTGGAAGAATTGGATATTGCTGAATTGCATTTTTGCTTTCTTGACTGCAGTCTCTTAGTCCATTTCACTCATTACTCTGCTAATTATTCTAAAGATTTATTGGTGTATTTGTTGCTGGAATTAAAATGAGGTTTTCGGGCCACTTCTTGATCCAGTTATGTAAGCCAAAGCTTTTAATTGGCGAACTTGGATCATTTCATTTGGCAGTTTTTAAGACTTATCTTACCCAGCATAATTTACAACCTTCTAAATTACAGAGTTTCAGGAGCACAAATCCTAACTCCACAGCTTTCACAAGAGTGTCCGCTTCCCCCACCAATTTCTCATGGTCTCCCACCCCCCACCCCCACCTTCTTGGTTAACTCTATTCTGTGGGCCTCCTCGCACAGCCTGATGCCATTGGCCATTTGGTAGAGTCTCACTGTGTTTCTTTATACTGCACATGAAAGTGATACTCTCAAACTCAGTCAGAAGGACGCAGAGTTGGCGGTTTGTCTCTCTTTTGTGTCCACCTGAGTCTCTTCCCTCCGATTTCCCATGCTTCTTTGTGATTCTCTTTGAATTGCTGTGGCAACGTGTTATGATTTTTCCCTGGGTAATTGGAATGGTGTTCTTGTGACCTGTGACCATTAAATGGAGTATTTTACAGTTATTATGCTTTGGGCAGATTTTTGCTCTTTTCCCCGTCCATATTCGTGTACTTAAGAGCACTGATTGCCTCTCAGTCCAAAGTTTTTATTATTATTTCATTCTACAGGCATCTCTTAATTTTTCAGGCAGTCACTTTAATGGTTATGATTCTCTTTAACTTTTATTTCTTGAGGGTTTTATCTCTTCTATTCTGAATTGTAACATGGGAGGATAAAGTGTCTCACTTGAAATTCCTTTTCATCAGCATTAAACTTGTCCTTCCCTCTGGCCTGCAAAGCTTTCACGAAAACCCCTAGATCATAGTGTTAGGGACTCAGTACATAGGATTTGTTTCTTAGTTTTCGTTAATTAAAGAACCATGATATACAAACTTATGATAGTTGAGTCAGACAATATTCCTAAATTTCCTTTAGGCATGCAATATTCCGACCCTAATCCTCCCACCAGAGCCAACTTCCCTCCAGCAGTGTTCGCATGCTCCCTCCTCACCTACCCCCCAACCACGCCTGCCACCTTGACAAGCACATTCCAAGTGCAGTGGTTGTACTTTAGAACTCAGGTGATCAGTGTGGTTGAGTATGTGCTTTGAATGTCTAGCTATAAGAATCTCCCACACCACTGGAATGCCTGAGGTCATAAGTTCCGTTTTATAGAATGTTTAAAAGGTTAGAATCTTTAAAGATTATTTTAAAATAATCTTTAAAATAAAGAGTCTCTTTACCTTTGCTTTTTACTGCTGTAATCATACTGTGGATTGACCTGTGACTAGACTGAAGTCGTGTGGACATTTTTGGAGCTTCCTGGATACAATGGTTGTTGCCTCCCACAACTTTGGTCAAAACACATTTATTATTATAGAAATAACATGTCTATGAATTTCTCTTTCTTTTCCTTCTGGGGCTGGAGCGATAACACAGCGGTAGGGCGTTTGCCTTGTGAGCAGCCAGCCCGGCCAAGCGGGGTTCGATTCCTCCGCCTCTCTTGGAGAGCCTGGCTAGCTACCGAGAGTATCTCGCCTGCGCGGCAAAGCCTGGCAAGCTATCCGTGACGTATTCAATATGCCAAACACAGTAACAACAACTCTCAAAATGGAGATGTTACTGGACCCGCTCGAGCAAATCGATGAACAACGGGAGGACAGTGACAGTGACATTCCTTCTGGAACCTCCATAAAGCTGCTTCTCCTCTTAATTGTAACACATAAGACTTGTAAGTGGATTTTGTAAATTTTAGTGATTTTTTATTTTTGATGTGCTCTTTGTGTGTTCTTGGCTTCCCTGGGTCTTTAAATGCTTGCCATTTTGCTGACTCTACTCGTTTGGATGATAGCCTCTGTGTGTGATTCCTGACTTAATAGTTTGTTTCATGGTGGAGACTCGTTTGGAATTTCCATGAGGAAACGTAAGTTTGGGAAAATGTGTTGAAAAAATTCCAATAGGTTTTTATGGATTGAAAGCATTTATGGAAATGGAGTGAAGTTCTCCTTCAATATTAGTTGCATCTGGTCTCCAAAACTAATTTCCTGCAAATCTATGTGTAAGGAATTAATTGACCCACCATTTTAGAGGGTTTTTTTTTTATTTGGGGGACATTTTCATGACAATTCTCAGGGTTACTCCTCCTTCTCCTTGGTGAAAAGAGATTAGTCTTGATGGGTCACAGGGAACAATATGCGATGTCAGGATATAACATTAGATCGGTCAGGGTAGAATATGAATATAACTTAGATGCCAGCATGCAACATAGGTGCCAGGTTACAACATGGATAGTTGCTGTTCTATCTCTGCATTCCTCCCACAAACAAACACACACAGAAAAGCACACACACATACACATTCTAGTTTAATGAAGAAAATAGATTTTCATTTCTAGCCACCTAGACTTTTAATTTTGGATCATAAGGTTTACTTATCACAGCAAATATAATTGTGTGTTTTAATTAGTGTCATGCACCAGGGACTCGAAGACACATTCTGCAGACCTGACGTCACCCCTTGGAAATGATCTTTCTGGATTTTTCCTAGCATTTTCTCAGCCAACACTCTGATCTGAGGCTTTGGTTTGTTTGATTTCAGGGCCACCCTGCCAATGGTGAGAGGTTACTCCTGGCACTTAGGAATCCCTTCTGGTGATCTCAGGGAATCCTAGGGGATGCCAGGGATCGAACCCTGGTCACTCACATTCAAGGCTAGTGCCTTACTCACTGTACTATGTCCCCAATCCCAGATCTGAGGCACAGCATGATGCCTAGATACCAGCAGGGCTAAGCTGGGAAGAGGTGTGTTGGGTATTCTGTTATTACAATAATTTTCGTGTGACTGTATGTTTGGGGGGAATTCAGTTTCACAATCCTTGAAAGCAAAGCAGGTTGATTACTTTCATAGAGTATGATTTATTGTTTTCTTTTCTTTTCTTTTCTTTTGGGGTCACACCCAGCAATGCTCAGGGTTACCCCTGGCTTCAGGAATTACCCCTGGCAGTGACTGGAGGACCATATGGGTGCCGGGGTTTGAACCCTGGTAGGCCGGGTGCAAGGCAAATGCCCTACCCGCTGTACTATTGCTCCTGCCCTCATAAACTATGACTGAAACCAACAAATCAAGTACTGAGTTTTGATTGGAAGCATCTCTTCTGGAAGAGTCCCTCTGGTGGCCACTTTCTAGAATGCATGAGCAGAAATTCCAATTTACTAGTTTTCCTGTGGGGGGATGAGAAACCCTAGTCTGTGTTTCACCTTAACACCTTTGTGTAAGCAAGAATGGTTTCATAAGTCAGCCCATGGTGGATCCCAAATGAATGGCCTGACATAAAGGGAGCATCTGTGTCTAGCTGGGAAACAGGCAAAGCACATAACCAGGATTCCCCTCAAGGAAACAGCAGTGGCCCACAGGCAGAGTGCTTTGCTCCAGAGTAGTACAGGGTGAGAGACTTGGGGAAAGTTCTTGGGCTCTATAGAAATGCTGACACAGAGCAGTCAGCCACCATGAAGCTATGGCTCAGGGAACCAACCACAGGCATGAGCACAATTGGTTCAATTTTCTTGTCACCTTGTGCTTCCTTATGTTTTACTACTTTGGAAAGAGTCTCACTGTTTGACTCAGAGAACGTGATTGAGTGGGGAGGAGAGAGAAGAATGAAGGCACAGAAGATGTTCTAGGCAGGGCCAGGGAGAATGTGGATAGTGCAGATTAGCTCTCAGCGGTCTGTTTCCAACCTCACGCTCTACTCTCAGGATTCCTGCTAGCCCATGAGCCTCAGGTTCTTTATCTGTGAAGCAGCTTTGATGTTTATGGAACTGTAGGCGACGTACTGACAAAGGTGGCAGAGTTCAAGGGTGAAAATGTGTTGGGTGACACATATGGTTTCTCTAAGGGGCTACTCCAAACCCATGGGGACTTGGCGGTGCCAGAGTTCAGACATGGGAATCTAGTTTGTCAAGCGAATAATTAATAGCTAATAAATTCAGGCAGTCACACTCAATTTCTCTCTTGTGGGTCCCCACTGCCCATCCACTCTTTCACTTGTTGCATGACGCTCAGAGACCTCTCCACTTCCTTCCCTGAGGAGGGCTGTCAGATGGCCAAGAGAAAAATGAAAAAATAAGTTCATCGGCAATTACGATTAGGGAAATGCTAATCAAGATGATGATGAGTTATCATCTCACACCAGTGAAAATGGTAAAGCTACAGGGAACAAACTGTGCTAGCAGGGATGTGCAAAAGAGACTCCCACCACTGCTGGTGGAAATGCGGTCTGGCTCAACCGCTATGGATAACACTATTGAGATTTCTCATTAAGAACCGAACTAATGTATGACCCAGAAACCCCACTTCTGAGTATCCGCAGCCCACAAAAACATCCATTCAAAGGAATATATGTACATGATTATTCAGTGCAGTATCTAGTACAATAGCTAACATGTGAAATCGACCTACGTGTCTTAGAATAGATTATTAGAATACCGTGATGTGGTATATATACACAACGGGGAATACTGCGCAGCTGTAAGGAATATGACATCATAAAATTCACTGCAAAATGGATGGATCTGCAACATACTATGCTAAATGAAGTAATTCAGAAGAAGAACAAACACAGTATAATCTCACCTACTTACAGTATAGAATAGCTGAACAAAGAAATTCCTTGTATAGAAGGGGTGGCTTAGATCACGCATGACCCAGAATATACCAAGGAGAAGGACAAAGGATTAAAACTGAGGGGCATAAAATAAATTGATGGGAAGGTATAGGGGGATAGGGGTCAAGGGCATTGGATGCTTCATAGATGAGAGAAGTGGTTTATCTATATACACAAAACACAAAAGCAACATTACTGGAAACATGGGACTCAAACTGCAACTACCAAACCTAAAAATGTACCTACCAACGAGGCAGGCTTGGGGTGGGAGGGAACATGAGGAAAGTGGTGGAAGGACATTGAAGGGGGTGCTGTGTTCCGTGCCAGAACTCGTGAGTCTAAAACTGCAGCATGAATAACCTTGTAAAGCATGGTGTTTCACTGAAATTTAAATTAGGACATAATGAAAAATTTCTCATCTCTTATTTTAAATGGACTGGGTTCCAGATTAGTTTTGAGTGTAGGTGCATCCCAATCACTCTTAAGTCCCCAACAGTAACCCACAGCTCTCAAAAGAGCAGAGAAACAGTGAGCATCTGGAAAATGAGGCACGATTATAAACACTGTTCAAATCCAGGTAACACACACACATTTTAATTGTTAGAAAACTTCAGAGCAACAGAGCACAATTGTTTTCTTCTGCTTTTATCCATTGACTGGGATTTACTTGTAGCTTCTGTCGCATTTCCATGGCACCTTATGCTGCAATGCATAGTTATGTGTTACAGGTGACAGGGAATTTCTCTCAGGTTTAAAGAAAAGAGATAACAGAATTCCCATCCCGTTGCCAATTGCACATACTTGAGAGATCAAAGTCATTCACAAACAAACTCAACATTTTCCTCTAGAAAACAGAAAAAACATTTACAATGACATTAAAGAAAACCAAACACATTTGATAAGTCACCACAGAGAACTCTAAAACAAGCTGCTTTCCCTGGGTGCTCTGTTTGCCCTAGTCTCCGCCCCTTGGAACCCTGACTACTCTCCGCAAATTCTGTTACACCTGATCAGGGCTATACTTCCTCTTCTTCCTAGAGGGCTCTTGAATTACAAACTGGAGGGACTTTTGTTCGTTAATATAGATTTTGAGCAAAAAATCCAGGACATCCATCTTGGTGGTTTCAGCATGGGCCCTGGGGCCCCAGAGAAACTGGTAGCGGGCAGGGATACTTCCGGGCACCTGCTGATACTTCAGATACTGCTCCTGAACCCACACATTGGTGATGAGTTTACTGGGCTCCCCATAGATAAAGTGCTTCCTCCCTGGATGAACCCCCATGAAACCTAATTGCTCCCAGATAGCCTCTTCAGAGGCACAATCATCCTCGAGAACAATGAGCCCCAGGACCGTCACCAGCAGACCTGTATTGGGCATGCTTTGCTGAGGGCCCACCATCCCATTATAAGTGAGGCCCAAGGTGGTGACTAAGGCATAGCTGTGGGTGTGGGGGTCCTCCTTCACATCAATGCCAAAGACCAGCTTCAAGCACTCAGACGCATGGCTAAGGATGACAGAGAAGTTCTCCTCCTCATTGTTGAGGATGGTTCTCAGCATCACTTCCTTTGTGGTCAGCTGCGTAGTGCGATACTTGAAGAGCAAGAACCACACCAGATCAGATATTTTGTCATCCAATGCCTCCTGGAGGCAGGCCCCAGCCTGTGTTGGCTCATCGCTACTATGGAGCCTTTTCTCTTGCCTGATGCTGGCACTGCCCTTCAAGGGATGGCTCTCTGGAGTGGCAGCCATGGTCCCCTGGAAATGACTGGCCCTGAGTGAACTCTGGTGGGGACCTTTGGGAACACTAAACACTCCAGCAGTCGCTGCCTCCCCTGTGGTGTCCTCAAGGAGGACAGAGGCAGTGGTGGACGAGGGAAAGTTTTTCTTCTTCCCCTCCACCTGGAACTCCTGACCATTCTTCAGATGCTGGTCATCTTGTAAGTCCTGTTTTTCATCCTTAAGCGTGAAAGCCATAAACTTATCACGGAGACACAAGATGGCATGTGTCACACAGCCCTCAAGTTCGTCCATAGCTGGTGGTTGAGGGGCTTCAGTCCTGAAAGAGAGAGGCAGTGTGAGAGGCCATGCTGTGATGTGCAACTTTGCAGTTCTCACAAACATCTCTTATCTTAAGGAGAAAGAAAAGTCTCAGGGGATCACACTCACATGTGGGCTTCAGAAGAGAAAGGCTCAGCAACAGACAAACTAACTGCAAATACAGTGGATACAAAAACACAGAGCTGGGGCCAGAGAGAGTACACTGAGTAGGCAGTTTGCCGTGCACATGGTTGTCCTGGGTTCGATTCTCGGCAGGCCATATGGTCCTTTGAACACTAGCAGGAGTAATTCCTGAGTGCAGAGCCAGGAATATCCTCTGAGAGCCACTGGGTGTGACCCCAAAACAAAACAGCGGAAAAAACCCAAAGCAAACAAACACACAGCTGTGGTTCCCAGAGGGGGCGGGTTCAGCAGGAATCAAGAGGAAGCAGAGTGGGGCGAAGTGAACAGTGCTCTCTGATGCAGGATATCGAGGCTCTGGTGTTGGACTTGGTTGGCACCACAAACAGTTTGAGGTATGAATCTTACATCAGAAGGTGACAGGAGAGAGATTCCTCAAGACCCTGTACCAGGCTGAGTCACATCCAGGAACTCGGAGTGCCACCACCCAGTGAAACAGAGTGCCACAAGCCAAAAACCTCCATAAACTAATCGCCACCATGCTCAAGGCCAGACTCCACAGGCTCAGAATGAGCCGCATCCTGGAATGAATCTGTTGAAAAACTCAAGATATGCGGATTTTGTGAGCAAAATCTCCAGGCTCTCATGGAGTCTGCAGTGGGCAACCTCCCCAGATGTCTCTGTTCTTTCAGTAGCCTGGCAGTTACGCCCAAGAACTGCGTCTGGTGCCATATAAGCACATTAACCAGTCATGATGCAGAGACTCTTAAATAAATCTTGGAAGAGATCAACAAGCTAAAGAGATCCTTCTGGACCCTAAAAGTGACCATCCAGTTAAAACTTAATTCCAACTGTAACAGCCCCATCAAAATTTTAGAATTCCTGGAGTGACATATCATACTTTACATCACTGATATTCCAGGAGTAGCACACCACATCCACATTGGATGGGATATAAAGTAGAAGGCAACCATTCTCAATGTAGAAAATATTAGAACACAAGGCCTCACCTGTAACAAGATTTTAGTAATTGCTTATACAAGAGCTTAATGGCTCCAGCATGAGATACAACAATATTCACACACTTTCTTCTAAGGAAATCTTTTTTGATCATTTTTAGCCTATTATTCATAACAAGCAATACAAATAAATAATTTAGGGTCTGCTATTGGGTTCTGGCTTGGGTGGTGGTTGGGAAAATTGGAAATAATGTTGGTGGGAAGCTGTAATGCTTGTGGGATAGGTGTTGGAATATTGAATGTAATAAGTCATTGTGAAAAACTTTATAAAAATAAAGTTTTTTTAAAAAAAAGAAGTGGGCAGAAAAACTAACAATTTTCTCACCACGGTGAGAACTCAGAGAAAATCTTATTCTTGAGGGCACTTACCTGGGTCAAATGAAGAAGTGCACAGGCTCACAGGTTCTGTTCTGTCTTTCTGGGAAGATGTAACCCTCACAGGCTCTGTCTTTCTGGGAAGATGTAACCTAAGACGAGAAGGAAATAATTATATAATAATTATATCCTGAGGCACAGGTTTCAAAGCCTTGGTCATTGGGATAGAGGTGTGTTTTGAGGGTACTGACCAGATCTCCTGTGTTCTTGTAAGGTTTCTCTCTATGCTCATAGTCTAGCCAGGATTTTCCAGGGTCCTGGATGGGAAATTGGTGACTCCCCCTTGGGACTCGGCCATCTTCAGGGGTCCCCACAAGCTGGCCTGAGTCCAGATGCTCAGAACAAAGCTCTCCTATCCTAAGACCTACATCTGACATCGAGTAGATGCTCAGCCTGACAGCAGAGGCAGATTAGGTTTCCATGGGGTCCCTTTAACTTCTGGGTATGGAGTTCGACTCATTGCTCTCTCGGTTCTTCACCTACAGTTGGCATAGACTCTACTGAGTGAAAGTGATTCCCTCAATTGTTTGATCTCTGAGTACCAGCTGAAGTTCTTCCTATGTCCCAGAGAGACACAAAAGGATGTTTCACAGCACTCCCCCAACACAAACACACATACACACAAAAACACCCATGTTGTACCTTTTGTAACAAGGCTGTAGGGTCTTCCTTCTCTAGATGAATTCCCTACAGTCCCCTGTAAGTTTTCATCTTCACTCCTGCCACTCATCCCTTCCTCCAAATCTTAGAATTAGAATCCACACCCTGAGGATTCCACGTGTCCATTTCTATAATGCCTTGCAGATATATGTAAGTGTGTCACTCAGATTCACTGAAGTCTGGGGCTTGATATGGCTGAGAAGGAATAATATCTGACACTATGGAGTCCAGTTTTCTTATGTGGTAGTACATTCAGTCCACAGGAATTCCCTAAATTGTCGTATCGACAGATTCTCATGCACTGTTCACTCCTCACCAAATTTATTACCTACCCTTTGCTGACCAAACAGTCCTTAGACAATTTCTTCCAAAGACCAGGGTCCAAGTAGCAATCTTCTACCACTGGCCATACCCACCTAAGAGCTTCAGACATGACATCACAGGTGGCATCCAGCCAGATTGCTAAGAGATCCCTGTGTGAGCATTGGTGTCCCTTCAGTATCCCACAATGAACTCTCTGTGAATCCTGATGACCAATGACTTAACCCAATTCCTAGCCTCTCATAGAACCAGATACAGGGCTACTGTAATGAAGATGTCACACAAAATATTAGACGGGAAGGAAATAGGGGCCACATTCAGCGGAGTTTACTTAAGGCTTGGTCCTCTGGGTGAGTGGCAGGATTCAAACCTCAAAAATATAAGTGGTTTTACAAATAGATATAGTGCACATACCTGGTAAATTCAGAAGAAATGGTTCAATTCTCCGCCTCTCTCGAAGAGCGTGGCAAGCGACCGAGTGTATCTCGCCCACGTGGCAAAGTCTGGCAAGCTACCCATGATGTATTCGATATGCCAAAAACAATAACAACAGTGGATGAATTATTAACACTTCTCACAACGTTCTCGCAACTCACTGACAAGGAAATAAAAGAGCAGATAAATCATGAGGGAAAATTAAAACAGTAATTAAAATCATCTCATGGGAAGACACTCTGATACACATGGGCTCACAGTTGAATTTTCAAAGGTGACTTAGCATCTATAATCTTCAAGCATCGCCTAGAATAAAAGAAACAGGACTCATTCCTAACAGTTTCCTTGAAGCCAGTACCTCACCAGTAACAAGAACAGATAGATATGAATTTTCCAAGGAAAATGCCAGAGGTCACAGAAATAGTCTAGGGGTTAAGGCATTTTGTCTTACGTGTGGCCAAGCTTGCTTTAATCTGCCACACCTCATATGGCCCCATGGCACTGACAGAAGTTGTCTGTGAGTATAGAGTCAGGAGAAAGTCAGGGACATAGCTGGATGTGGAAAAAGGGGGTAATCAAAGACCAAGATCTCTGAGGAAATTCAATGGAAGAATCGTCAAGCCTTAAAATTGAATCCTACAACATTTCAAAAAATCATGCAACATGATCAAATAACATTCATTCATAACATCTAAGCATGCTTCTACTTAGGCAAACAACCGATGGTATCCAGCACATCAACAACGGGATGAAATCATCCAGATGATCTGGCCAGAGACTTAGTACACCACCTACGGGTTTTGTCTTAACTCTTGCCAACCCACGTTCAATCCGGGCACTGCCTATGGATCCCTGAAATCTGCCAGGAGGGGTTCCTGAGGACAGAGACAGGAGTAAGACCTGAGAACATCTGGGAGTGTGCCACCCCCAAACTCAAATAATCATATCAGTCAATATAAAGATTTTGAAAAATCCAGCACCTATTCAAGATGAACATTTTACCAAGACATGAATAGGAGGAATCAGCATCAACATAGTTAAGGTCATTAATAACAAACTAATAGCCAGGATTATACACGAGGGTGGAAAATTGATAGTCTTCCCTTTCAGAGTAGGAAGAGCCAAGGATGTCCACTTTCTCCATTATTATTCCCTATAATCCCTTAAATCCTCATCACAAGAACTAAGCAAGAAAAATAAGTCAAACAGACCCAAACTGGAAAAGATTTAATGTATCATTATTTGAAGATGGATTGAAAACAGACATGGAAGACCCTGAACATTTTCGCTAAGAACACTCTTAGGAACAACAAACCAGGCTTGAACGATAGTACAGCGGGTAGGGCATTTGCCTTGTACACGGCCAACCCGGGTTCGATTCCCAGCATCACATATGGTCCCCCGAGCTCTGCCAGGAGTAATTCCTGAGTGCATGAGCCAGGAGTAAGTCCTGTGTATTGCCGGGTGTCACCCAAAAAAGCAAAAAAAAAAAAAAAGCAAAACAAAAAAAAACCCTGATGCAGAAAGAGCAGGCTACACAACCAAGACACGGAAGTATGGTGTATTTCTATATTCAAATCATTAACTGTATGCCGAAGAGATTGAAAAGACTACCCCAGGAGGCCTGAGCAATAGCACAGCGGGTAGGGCATTTGCCATGCACGAGGCCGACCTGGGTTCGATTCCCAGCATCACATATGGCTCCTGATCTCTGCCAGGAGTAATTCCTGAGTGCATGAGCCAGGAGTAACTCCTGGATATCACCGGATGTGACCCAAATAGAGAAAAAGACTACCCCAGGGCCAGAGCGGTACTACAGCAGTTAGGGCATTTGCTTTGCATGTGCCTGACTAGGTTTTGATCCTGGGCATCCTGGATGGTCTCCCAAGCACTGTCAGGGGTGATTCCTGAGTATAGAGCCAGGAGTGAACCCTAGGCATCACTGGGTGTGATCCAAAAAGCAAAAATTAAAAAATACAAAACCCAAGAGACTATGCTGTTCAAAAAGAGCAAGTACCTACGAATTCACTTAATAATAATTATGAAAGACCAGAAAAAGATGAGGCACTTAGATGTAAAATATATAAGTAGACACAAGGAAATAGAAAAACATTCCAAAGACGTGGGTTGGTAGACACCATTACTGAGATGACCATCCTACCCCAAGTATTATACCAATTCAATGCCGTAACCAGAATAATCCCCGTGAAATTCATCAAGGACTTAGAGTGAACAGGAAGAAATGTGGATGGAAGCATGAAACTCTCTGAGTAGAGGAAGCCATTCTGAGAAAAATATAGGTATTTTTATATAATACTGAATTTATGGGATTTATATAAATTTATATAATACTCTGAAGCAATAGTAACCAAAGAAAGCATAGCACTGCAATAAGGCTAGACAATCTGGCCAGTGGATTAGAACTGAGAACCCAGAGACAACCCTTCATTTCCATGGACAGTTAAAGGAGCTAGGTGCATGACGTGGAGCAGAGAAAGCTCTTCAGTAAACGGCGCTAGGAAAAATGGGCAACCACACACAATAAATGAAAGTGGGTATGTATCTCAAACAGTACACAACAGTTCATTCATAGTATTTTAACAAACTATTAGAGCAGGGGACAAAACCGATATTTTGGGAAAAATGGCAGAATAATCAGGGTGTAGACGTCCAAATTCTTTTCAATATGTACCCACTGGCAAAGGTGAAATATATTAAAATAAGCAGATGTGACAACATGAAAACAAAATGTTTTGGTTACAGAGAATTCGTACAACGAGGAAAGTGTTTTCCTTGCACTTGGCTAACAGAGGGTGAATGCCCAGTATCCAAACGGTCCCCTGAGCCCAGCCAGGAGTGATCCCAAAATGCAGAGCTTGGAGTAATCCCTGAGCACCACTGCATGTGGCCATTAAATAACAAAGAGTAGGAAAAATAATTTTTTCATGGCCAGAGAAACTCAGGTTAAAAAGAAAAGACAGCCTAGTGAGTAGAAGAGGAGAGTTACAAAAAAGTCATGGAATAAAAGACTAAACACTGGAAATATAGAGCACTCAGAACACTCAGCAACAAATAAACAAGTAACTCCAAGGAGAAGTAAGCAGAGGGATACACAGAAATGGCTATCGCAGCCGGCTCCTAATGTGTGTATGTACAAAAAATCAAGCACGGAGCCCCGAGTCTGTACAACCTCGGGGTTTTCCATGGCCGACAGCGGGTCGGTGTGTGGGATCCACGTTACCTCAGTCTTTA